>JARHVA010010838.1:7500-30000 GCA_037957365.1 Torreya grandis
TCCTCTATCCTAAATATTGATGAGTCTATTTACATATTTTAATGCCAAATCAGATTAATTCTTATCCACACATCTTCATCTTATGATAGATGATTCAAGTTGATTTTGATCAATCTAAAAAATCTATAAATACAGAGGCTATGAACATCATTTGTAGGCAATTTTTGGTGAAATTTATAATTCAAAACTATCTTCAAAATCCATTACAATTAGTGTTACCATGCCATGTTGATTCCAAGCCAAGCCAAGCCACAAGTGAAAGGTTCTAAGGAGAGATAGAGGTAGCTAAGCTTCCATTGCCAAGGAGTTTATCAGCACAAGCTAAGCAAACCACTACAACAAGCCTTTTGGAGCAACAAAGGAAGGTAAAAGAGGTTTATTTTACATTTTAGTTGTGTGTTTTATTCATGTTTTTTAACTAAGCTCTCCCTAGTGTCTAGACCTAGAGATGTTATGCTAGTTAGTATGTTTCTTTCATTTTCTTTTGATTTTGGAACTAACACCATACTAACCATCCTCTCTTGAGTCAAATTCTTACATCACATATGGCATGCCTGGTGGGACCAAACACATCCCATATATGAAGAAGATCAATTTTCAACTTCAAAATCTTCATTTGGATCATTAAAACTCTTGGAATTTGATTTTCTAAATTTATTTTGCCATTTTTCTTTGTCACAAGTTTACATAGTAAACGACATCGATTAGTAAAACTATCATCGATTGGCATAGCCATCATCGATAATTATTTATGTAACCAATGTCAGTTAGATAACAACCATCAGTTAGTAAGTGTAACTGATATAAATTATATAACTGATGTTGGTCACTGTGTTTTCGTAAAAACACAAACTTGAGAGCTATTTTAAAATGCTTGGTTTGGGATCATCCAGACTCCATTTTGGATGGTTTTTTTAAGACCATGTGTTTTCTCCTAAATATTTATAATTTGACATTAGTTTAGCTTCAAGTTTCATATATTTTTTACAAAATTTATAAAATCTATTTAAAATGTTTCTATTCTAACATATTTGCTTTTGGGGTGATCCCTTAAGGGTAGATAGGTAACTAGAAGATTTCAAGTTTGATAAATCATGTTTTAGAACATATTTTGAATATTTTAAAATGAATTAGGAATATTGTTTTGGTGCTTAATTTAACATTTAAGGTACTTAAATAAGTGTTTTTAGCATTAGTTTTTAAGGTTCCAAGTAAGACCAAGGGGTCAAATAAACACCACCTCTTTTTTGAATTTTGGCTTAAAAATAAACTCACCTTTCCAAGAGTTTTGTGTTCAATTAGCTATTTAAGTTAGAGTTTCTTTTTAAAAAGAGGGATGCCACATGTATGCTCTTCAATTTATCCCCTTGGAATCAAAAGTATGATTCCTATTGCATAAATCCTAGTCTAAGGATTAGAAAGAATGTCATCTAAAGCACTCCTTAAAAACTCATCAAAGTTTGGGTGACCTTAAAAATGACCCTAAATTCTTTATTTTTATGTATTTAATTTCATTGCATCTTGTCTTGTGAGGGGGACATCATTACCTCCCATGAGTTTTTTAGCAAAGCTTTGACCTGAGGTTTCATCTCCCAATATTGACTTCACTTATTCATTTGAAGTTACACATGGGACATATCTATGTTTGGACATCACACTACACTAAGCAAATAATAGGATGTAGTTGTTGTAAAAAGGTGTTGATGTTTTATAACTAGCCAATGCCATGGTCACTCAATTTTTTTGCTTTTCTTTTGAATTATTTTGTGTGAAAGTCATTGTATAATTAATTCTCCTAGAATGATTGAAACCATGTTAATTTTAGTCAACCCCATTTTGCCATACCCTTATTAGGATTTGGACAATTATACTTAGTGTATTTTGGTCATTTTTGCTTGGTATGTTTTGAGACTAAAACTTGTTTGTTTTTAATAAAACCATGTCAAAACCAATTTTTCCATGTGTCACTTTTTCATCTAAATAAACATTATGATGGGCATTTTAAACCACACTTATGCCTTGAAAATTTTGCTAAACTTGTTTGTGTATATCATTTGAGTTGTGAAGGGTAGTGTTATGCTACCCAAATCATGTCAAAACATTTTAAGCCTTTTGAGTCTTTGAAACATTACATATATCACAACATTTGAGCATGCTTACATTGTTAGGCTACTCAATTTATTTTAAGACTTGTTTCACCATGTATAAAAAGCCGCTTGTTTCAAACCATGTCATGTATACCATTTGGACCTTTGTCTTGTGCCATCATGTTATCCAATCTTGTCTAGCTTGTTTGGTAAAATTATAGTTTTCAACATTGAGTTTTCAATTAACATTGTCAATTTTGTATTCAAACATTGTTTGATTTCTATTTAAGCTTCAATTTGTGGGGTTGATACATAGATCTTTCTTTTTTGGGTTGCAAAACTTCAGTTAATCAATTACCTAAATTTGAAAACTATTGATGGTTTGTTTATTTAATGCCTATCCTCATCATTATTTGTGCCTTTAATTAGGAGAATGCAACCTTTCTCAAAGATCCTTATTATCTTATGACTTATACCAAGTGATCATATTTATGTTGGATTCTGTTTGATGGGTCTATGTCAAAGTTGTTTCCAAACTTTTTAGATTAAATCAAATCACATCAGGGTTTGTTTCAAGTCTAGATTTTGATGTCATTTGGCCAAAATTCATATCATATGCCTATTTGTTTGAGCTTAGATTTTGACTCCATGTTTGGATAAAAGACATCGTAATTCAACTTTTCCATTTCCTAATTTAGACCTTGTTTGGAACACTTTGGCCTAGACCTTTGACATGTCAATTTTTATTCAGATGCTTGACCTATTGCACATATGACATTTGAGATTAGACATTTGAGGTTAGACTATTTTATGCCAAGTCTTAGAACAAATAATTTTGGAGATAGAGATCCAATTTTATACCATATTAGAGATACAACTCCACCCCTTCAACCAATTTAGACCAAGTTTGAACCATTTATCCTTTAGATAATTTTTTAGAGTTTGTATAACTTTAAGTATTTTTGTTTTAAAGCTTTCATCATTTGAAAAAATATGTCTAGCTACACTTATAGTACAGACATGTACAATCCAACTTTTGATCTAATGGCTGCACAAAATACCACTAAGAACCCTTATAGTGAAATATTTTTTGAGGAGTTTTATTATTCTCCTTATAATACTCTATATAGGGAACATAGTCAAAATATACTAAATCTATATTGAAATTTACATTGGTATGAGAGACTTGTGAGGAAGACTTTGAAGAAAAAACTATAGATAATGTTGTTTGGGATATGAATCCATACCTTATTTTCAATAATCCATACATGGAACACAGTCAAGAACCAACTTATGAGCCAACTCATAATTGGGGTGATATGGTTTATGAGGAAGACATGGATGCTTTGGCTTATGTGAGTAATTAGGGTCCACCACATCATATGATTTCTATTCTTAGACTATAATGTCACACCATTCCCATACCAAAACCTCATCCTTTAGTTTGTACAAGCAACCAAGCAACCATGTTCCACAATGCCTAACCATTTCTATACTAGTACCTTGTCCTTTGGTTGATGAAAGCAATCAAGCTCCATAATGCCCCTTCATCATTATAGGACCTAGTCCTTTTGCTTATGTGAGCAATCAATCCCCATAATGCCCTATCATTACCATCTCAAGACATTGTCCTTTGGCTCATGTACAAATCATTCTCCTTAATGCCCTATCATTATCCAACCATAGGCCATTCTTCATCATCGAGTACCAATCCCATCGAAACCTCAACTGATCCAATCATTTGAACACCAAGCTATGTTCAAAATTGGTATTTTATAACTCACTAGAAACCAAGGCCAAGAGAACCAACCAATCCAAGATGTTTTCTTTGAATCAACCATTTATGATAAGTTATCCTTTGATGAATCACCTATTGATCCTATCCTAGTTGTCAAGGAGTCTCACTCTGACCAGTCAGTCTTTAATAAATTGCTTCTTAATGATTATAACCACCTTTGGGAAAATCATTACCTAGACCATATGCCTATTTTTCAAGAGCCACATATTGAGAAGTCAGTCCTTAAGGAGTTGTCTCTTGACCTTTTTCCCATCCTAGAGAAGTCTCACTTTCATAAAGCAGTCTTAGTGGAGCCAATCATGGCATTACAGGTTGTTACTTATCTAATAATAAACATTAAACAAGAGATCATTATAATAGAGTACCCATCATATGAAGAATAAAAGTTAGAGTCAATTTCTATTCTTGAACTGATAATAGATTTACCATTAGAATCTGAAAAGAAATTAGTCCCAACATAAAATTTAGAGTTCCTTGAGTTAAAATCAGATTTAGAAGAAGAATATGTTCATGGTTGTTACAACATTGGCTATAGATGCCTTTCAGAATAATTTTAATACAGTTTTTATCCTTCTATGATTTTTGAGGATGAGTACTTCATCTTTGACACAAGTTATCTTAATATCTTCTACAAGGATTGTGATGCCAACACCCATACCATTACCATTCCACATACCTTTACCATCAACCAAAATATCCATATTATTGACATTACATCTCCCACAAGTGTCAATTAGGATCAAAAGATTCACACTTTATTAAACTACATCCATGTCAACATATTAATTAAGGAAAAGCAAGGAGGCCAAGACTAAATTCATATATCAAAAGAACATTCTCCTAGTGAAACATTTTATAAGGTGCTAAGGGACAATCAAAGTAGAACTCAACATCTTCTAGTGAAACTTTTTTAGAAGCGCTAGAAGATAATCAAATTCAAAATTCAACATTCTTTAGTGAAACCTTCTCAAAGGTGCTATGGGACAATCAAAATAACTTAATTGATGAAGACCTCTTTGAGGCATGAATAGATGAGCACACAATATCTTCACTACTTGATGAAGATAAGATCAAAGATAAAAACAAAATAGCTTCCAATCTATAGCCTAATCAAATGTTAGCTACTCTCAAAATCAAATAAAAAAAAAATCTAGTGGTCCTATTGAGAGAATAAGTCTTCAGCCCCACCATAACAAAAGTTATGTTGGGGCTGAAGACTTATTCTCTCAATAGGACCACCAAATGTTTTTGTATGACTAAACAACTTGATCTTCATTTATTTCCCCACATTGACAACATTATGTATGACTGAACATCCTGATCTTCATTTGTTTCCCCACCATTATACATTCCATTATCATCTACCATTCTATTTCACAAACAAACCTACCATTCATTATTTGTCCTATTTACCATCCATGGTCACACTTTTCTTTGTAGAGGCTACAAATATACCTTATCTCAATGTTTGAAGGAATGAGAATCAACAACCAATGAAGATCATATAAGCATTCTTGCAAACCAAATCTGCAAGCCATTTTTGAAAGAGCAATTATTCAGATGAGGTATGGGATATAAATTAACATGAGCAAACATTTTATTTGTATTATTAATTTATTAGGATGTGCATCTCCCCATTATTAATAATAATAGAATAAAAAACCATACCCAAGCCAAAAACATGTACCATACCATTTCATTGCCATGTCATGTCTATTGTTACATATCCTATTACCATTGTTGTAGATCTCAACCATTTACCCCATCACCTGGGGGAAACCCTCTTACCATTTTATCTAATTTATCAAACCATCATTATTTTAGAGTAAGACCGTGTCATCTACCCATTCCATTCTTATCTAGACCAAAGCCTATTTTTAGTCATCCTACCCAGTCCTATTTTGCTCTTGGTTCATTTGGTTCTTCTTACACTTTTTGTGAGAGGATTCCATTCAATTTTCAATAATAAATCTAATCTATGTTTCAATGACAACCTATGAAAGTAGTGTGACAATTGATCTAGCAAGATATCTTTCATCTTATCAATTTTTTTATGTGAACCTGATTATAACCACCTATTGGCATGTCAATGTCTCACCAATATTGCTACTAATTATAACCACCTATGGGAAAATTATTATCATTGAATTATGTAATTGTATCCTAGATATAACCACCTATGGGTAAACTAAGGACAACATTTATTTATCATTCACTACCACATCTCATTGACATCATTATTTTCATTTGACTAACCATTTGCTGGATTTGATAACTAGTTGGCACCTAGTTCGTTTTTTCCTCACCTTTTGTGTGGACAAAATTACTATGACTTGAGGTCATTTTAGGACTATGTGGGTCATGCTCAATTCATGTTGAGGTCACCTCAGTCCCCATTTCTATATGCTCTCACCATTTTTTGAGTAACATAAGCCAAACTCTCTTGTCATTTTGTGAGGAGGTATCTTGTCATTATTTAATGAGTTAAGATACCTAAAAATTCCAAAAACATTCATAACATTTCAAAAATCTAGAAATATTTATCCTATGTAAGCTTATTCAGTTTTCCTTGATCCACCTTATTGGGGCATGGTCATTGTTAGGATGATTTCTTTTGCTTTTGTTTTCAGTCTTTTTGTTTGTTTATTTATTTCAGTTTGTTTGTTTTTTTGTTTTTATTTATTTTTTTATTTGATTTTATCACTGTTTCCTGAACTCAGTCTATATGTATGGATTGGGTGATTCCTTGTAAACATTATTATTGAGTCTATTTATATTCATCTATTAACATTGTCATCATAATTTTTATCATTGGTGCATTATTTTTGAGTGTTTATTAGATCATGAGTCAGTCCTTATGCATATTTTGGCCAAGACTTCATGGTGTTTTATCATGAATCCTACCATCACATGCTACAACAAAAATCAGCCTCAAGAAGGTCTACAATCAATAGAGTAATACAAGTTTCTCCTTGGCACCTTGGCAAATCATTCCATCTCACCCTTGATCAAATTAACCCTTTGGTCATTTTAGTTGTATTATTGATAATAAGGATGAGCATCTCCTCATTTGTAAGTACAACTAAATAATTTCTAATGATCAACCTTATTCTTCTATCCATCTCTTTCATCACTTTGCACTCACTCCTCTTTAATCTATATTCTAGGTTATATCCTTGAGTTATGCTTTCTAATCATCCCTAACTAGGGCACCATTAGTTTTAGCCAATTTAAGTCTGCTTAATGATTATAACTCCCTATGGGAAAATCATTATTTTGACTTTTATTACTAATTATAACCATATTTGGGAAAATCAAAATCTTTTTTACATCAATTCATGCAATAATTTTTTTATGTGAATTAATTTTAACCATGAGTTAATTTCACCTTTATTCTTGTTTCTTTTTGAGGGAATTTCCATCAATAAATGTGACATCCGCTCGCTCGAGGGGACATCATCATAGGCTTCTGAAAACCATTTGGATCTTTATTCTTCAGTCATCATCTTCTTCTTGGCATACTGACCATCTGTCATTATTTGAGAATACATTTCTTTTCCTATGGTTTGAAATTCCTTCCCAAATAAGGGCAAACTATAGACACCTAAGTCTGACCACCGATAACCTCCAATAAAGCTTTTGGGCAATTTCCACCCAAAATACACAATTTGACCTAAAAATACTAGAATAAAATAAATAAGTTGAAATTGACATATTCAAGTGCCAATTTTGGCCAGAGTATCACTAAATGGGATAATGCAATTTATGAGTTAGCTAACATTGATCAGATCATTTTTAGTCAAAATGCTAATTTTGCACCTGGGTGCTCTATATTGCTATTTCCTATAAAATCACTTGCACATGACATGTGCCTTTATTATTTATTTTTGGTAACATCTAAAATGGGATAATGGATCATGTGCATATGATAGTGACTTCCAATTCTAATCCAATTAAATTTTAGACCAATAACAAGGCATTTTGATCAATTTGAGTAATTTTTGCACAAAGTGGTTAAACATGCTTAAGAGCTAATGAACTCCAATTAAGTCTTAATTAATAATTCCATTGAAATTTTTTAAAAACTTGTTTTTAGAAATGAGTATTGAATATCTACATCATTAGGTGACCTCATTTCTTGGGAAGACATCCCTAGGCCATAAATGCCATAAATATCAGGATTCAAAGCCCTCCATGCCTCTTAATTTCTCCTCTATCCCAAATATTGATGATCCTATTTATCAATTTTTATTTTAAAATTGGATTAATCCTTAGCCACACATATTCATCTCAAGATGGATGGTTCAGGTTGATTCTAATCAATGTAAAAAATCTATAAATAGAGAGGCCATGAACATCATTTCTAAGATATTTTTGGTGAAAACTTATAATGTAAAAATATCTTTAAAAATCCATTACAATTAGTATTACCATGCCAAATTTATTCCAAGCCAAGCCAAGATACAAGCCAAAGGTGTTTAGGAGACATGGAGGTAGCCAAGCTTCCATTTCCAAGGACTTCATGAGCACAAGCTAAACAAGCAACTACAACAACTATTTTGGAGCATCCAAGGAAGGTAAAAGAGGTTTTTTTTTTTAAAAAATTTTAGTTGTGTTTTTTATTCATGTTTGTTAACTAAACTCTCCTTAGTGTCTAGGCCTAGAGATGTTATGCTAGTTAATTTGTTTCTTTCATTTCATTTTCATTTTAGAAACAACACCATACTAACCATCCTCTCTTGAGTCAAATTCCTAAATCACGTGATGTTGGGGCCATAAATTTGGTTATCCATTATTGATGATATTTTAAGGTTTATCAATTTTTTGAAATTAGTAAAAAAAAATATTCATTAAATTTTAAAATATATATATGGGTTACAAACTATATGATCGTATCTAACTTTACACCAAAGTGTGTTAAGAAAAGGAAATGACACAAACAATACTAGGTGTACATGATAGGTTATCTACTATGATTTTTATAAAAATATAGTACCTCTTAAAGTTTATCTTTTTTGATCTGTTTTTACTTGAACATTTAAAAAAATAGTAATGAAGAAAATAGACTTGAAATTACTAAAAAAAAACCCTTTTTTTTAAGTACATTTAGAGTACACATCATAATATCATAAGGTCCTACTTTATAAGACTAAATCAATGCAATGCATATCAATAAAATCAACATGAAATACTAGCAACCACATCTAGCATTCGAGTTGTCTTAAATGGGTAAGACTAAAATTAATCATAATGGAATTAAGCACATCCATGAATGTTTGGTTAGTAATTTTATATATAAGCAAATGAGATAGAGTAGAAGTGTAGTACTAAGAATATAGGTCCAATGTCTAGATGTAAGGGTCATCTCACTAACTTGATTTGACAAGTTTCATCCAATCATGAGATCAATAAGTGGATATCTCTAATCCACTACTAATGCCAACACGATAAAAGATAGAGAATCCAAAATCTTAGGGAATCACCTAAGTGAGGACCACTTTTTGACCAAATCACAACCACATAGGATAAAAATATATGTAGATAGAATTTTCTTCATTAAATTATATGAATCATAATATAGTTAAATATAGGTATATCACATCACACATGTGACTAACCTATTAAACAAGCATACTTTTGGCATCGAAACAATACTTTCTCCATTTACTACATGGTCATTAATTATTTTTAAAGATCACCATCCCATGAACCATCCATAGGGATCTCACACCTTAATTTTCCTTAATTAACCTTTAGTCATCATACTATGTTATTATAAAATATTAGCATTTATGTTATCTAGTTAGCATGGATGTGACCATGCAAAGGTTCATTGCTCAATTAATATTAGGCATTAACTAAGGTTTTCATTAAGGAAGATTATGAATTATCAAATCTTGGTCATGGTAGACTATTCAATTTATATAATAAAATATAATCATTAAGGTTTCCATTGCCTATTAATCCTTAAACAATTTCATAATTATTCATTGCTTTAGTAAACACATACAAGGTATACCAAGAATCCACAAGCACGGATGAGCTTAATATTTAAAGACACACACCTTTAACATAACTAATCAATTTCCATTCTCATATCAGTACTAATGACAATATAGTCAACTTCCACTAACCAATAGTTGTATATTAAAATCCAAGTTATTAAAATTTAAGAAAGCATGTCATATATCTAAAACACTATGTCACCATTAATAGTATAACCCATAATCCAAAATGTTAATTCACATACTAAGACCATTAATATATATTACTTCATTAATTAAGCAAGGGAATTAAGCTAAGTAAAAATAACATTAAGATCGATAAGCATTCATTGATAAAGCATAGTAATGAGGACATTGATTGTATCACTAAAGTCTATTTACAAATTTTTTTTGCTACCACTTAATCTCAACAAAGGTTAAGAAATGAAACCATGTTAAGACCATGAATCTAGTAATAACACTTTAACTAAGGGATATATTATGGTATCACTTTAATGACATAAAAAAATTGTAATTACACATACTAGATAAACATTCCATGTTATGAGAATATCGCTAATAAAAGTTCATCAGGAAACCTAAGTGAAAATATATATACATAATCTCACCTAGGAGATTTTCAACCTCCAACTAATTATATCATTCTATAAGATAACACCATATTATTCCATTTAATTCAAGGTTAAGGACATTTTAGTATCAATTATTTGAATGATAATAATAATATCTAATTTCATACCCACTTAAAATACACAAGTATGTCACCAAAATGTGTGCATGCAACAATATTTAATGATCAAGTATAAGGATGACACAATGATCATATGGTAAATAGAGCCCCATATAAATGCATACCAAAATAATTACTATAGTTAATTAATGTATAAGGATCCCACAACTACCATAAATAATAACTCCAAGTCCAATAATGTCCATATTCTAATATAATAATATCAGTAAGCTTCATAACGTAATGAGATAGAACCACAGTAAAAACTAGATAATAAATCACAATCTAACATGATGATGTCACACTCTAATAGGCATGAACATGAGGAGGTTACCATATGAAATATAGGTACAACAATAAAGGAGGATGAACACTGCAAGAAATATGTCCCTCAAAACTAGCCATATGAGCCCTTCCATAGGTGGCCCTTACCACCCCAACCATCATCTTGGTGGAGAGTTTGGGAAAATAGTACTTAGGTGAGGTAAGAATATACACACAATATTGAACCATCAGTGAGGACTTATAAGAACTATCAATAAATTTAAAGGGACAATACAACTAACATAGAACCATAATACTTAGTCGAAGGCTTAGACAACTATAAAATGATTAACACAAAGGTTTCCACCCATAATAGTCACATTAAAGAAACAAGTTCAAAGAAGAGAACCCAAATCAATTAATAGTAGGATTTTAATTCATGTTTAGTTCTACAATACTTAGGTATAGTCAACACTAAAATTCTTCAAATGGTTTAGTAAATTTGAAACCAAATAATTATAAAATCCATAATCAAATAATTTAGGGAAAAAATAATTAGTATACCAAGATGGTTACCATAACCAAACTTGTTTGACATAAAACCACACTCCCATTATAATAATTAAATAGGGGTTTACAATCTATAAATATTAATCAATTTCAAAAGGAACTAAAACACAAAGTCTAAAAACAAGGTATGTATAACAACGAATACGTCAGCAAGTGATCACCAAGGATTTCAAAATTTTGAGTGGATTCATAAATCAAATTGACATCAAATTTCTAAATATAAGCATATATTCTCAATTACATATGGTTTTTATTATGACATGTTTAAATCAAACCATATATAAGGAAGCTTCAAGTTGTATAAAAATATGGCTTGATTAGCATAAGACTTCTAGCTAATCATTATCAATATAAAACCAAGCCATATTGTCAACCTTATTTATAACATTAAGTTATAATTCTATAGGTTAGATTGGGAACTATAAACGATGCCCAGTAGACCAAGCTTGAACCAAACACATAAAAAGAGAACATCAAATCTTCACATAATTTTTACTCCTTAATTCATATGATATGTAATAAAATTATATTTAAATGGAATTACATAAAATATATGCATCAAGATTTTAGGAATAATCTAATTTAAGGATAAAATATCACATATCTAAATGCATTTATACGAGGTGAGATATCATGTTACATCCAAGTGGAATTGTAACAAATAAGTAGGCATTCCTTTAAAATCTTCATAACCTCAAGTTTTTCAATCAAACCCAATGGGTAATCAATCTGGTCAAGACATGGGATAATGCATTAATAAAATAACATCAATCTTCTGAGGGCAATGGTAAATTAAGGTGGGTTTAATTGCATTTGGGTCCCTTATAAAATCAACATACTTTTAGAGAGAAATAACTGTAAACACAAAATGGAATTTTCATCCAAGCATGATACTTACCTACAAAGTGAATGTATTCAAGGATGGAGGTGAAATGGTCTAAATTTCTACATATTTATTTTCTTTCTCCTATCTAACATACACCATGCCCTGGTATTCCCATTCTCTCTTCTCTACGCCACACTATGCTCCTTTTCCTTGCTATCTTTCCATTTTGTCTCCAAAAATCTTCTTGCATTGTATTTCCCTTTCCCAACTTCCCCCTATACCTCATACAAACACCATACTTCATAAGAAAAAGTGGGGTTCAAACCCCTTTTCTTCCCCTCTAAGTTGACACTGCCCCTTAACAATCCTTAGCATTAGAGTTATAATTATTCATCCACACCTCCTTATTTTCATACCATATTCCCTATCTTTATTCTTTTATGTCCATATTTATGCCCTATCCACACCATACCCCCTCTATGCTATCGTCATACTTCCCCCTTGTCCTTTGTGTCCCCTACCTAACCTACTACCCTAGTTTCCTTGGTCAATGCCATGCCCTTTTACGTAAGTAACAATGGAGGGAAATAGAATAATATATATAAATCATAATAATCATAATAATATAAATCCAAAAAATAATATAATAGGGGAAATAAAATATAAAAATAAAGTTAATTAAATAAATATTGATCGGTTAAGAAATATTAAATAGTATATTAAATAAAAAAATCCATAAATCAAGTAGTAGTAGTAGTAGTAGTAGTGGTGGTGGTGGTGGTGGTGGTGGTGGTGGTGGTGGTGGTGGTGGTGGTGGTGGTGGTGGTGGTGGTGGTGGTGGTGGTGGTGGTAGTAGTAGTAGTAGTAGTAGTAGTAATAATAATAATAATAGTAATAATAATAATAATAATAATAATAATAATAATAATAATAATAATAATAATAATAATAATAATAATAATAATAATAATAATAATAATGTCATGAATAAATTAATTGACCAAGGTCAATAAACCATTAAATGATAAGGATAATTGAAAAGTTCATTTAAGATAATAGTAGTTACTAAAACCACTAAATAATATAGATCATCAATATTGTAATATCGAGTCGAAAATATAAAAGAGTTGATAATAAAACAATCGATAACTCCCTAAGTCGAACAAAGCTCATGGTAATCAGTCACACATAAAGGAGGTGTTTAGATATTATATAAGGATAAGAGACCCACATGGGTCTTGATCAACTTGGACTAACATGGTTAAAGGACAAGCCCCAAGATACTAATGTCATTTGTAAAAACAAACATTACACGTAACCAAGCGTAACAGGCTAAAAGCTAAGTCATTGCATTATGGCTTAATAATCTTGTGTTCATGACAACAAGACATGATAACCAAAGAGTGAAAATGACCCCAAGCACACAAGGATAAAAATGAGGGATGATGATGTCAAACTTGATAAACCCAATGAGGAATAATAACACAAAATACATGCTCAGAATAGGGCAAGACCAAAAATATGAAAATCAATAACATAAAGGCATATAATAATGGTGGATCAATATTACATGGTATAGATTATACCTATCAAAGTGACATTTTAACTTCTCAATTTATTGTAATATACTTGAGAAGTCCAAATCTAACATCGAGCCTAGCTTTTGGCTTAGTGTCTGCATCCACCAAATAAAACATCAATAGTACCTAAACATTGTGAATATGATAATAATAACTAAGCATGATTAATTAGACATGAAATGATAAATCAATTGTAAACAAATATATCTAAGAAGTTTAAGAGTTAGTCTTGATAACTATGAACCCATGTCTTATGAAGCACAATCAACAACTGTAAAAATGATCAATGTCAATCTACATCAATGAGACATGCTAAAATAATACCAAATAGTAAAGTAACTATACTAAATTAGCATACATACAAAATAGATAGATTAAATTTAATGTAGGTAGTTTACATATTAGGATATCTTGAATCCTATATAAACATCAATCGTGACCTAACATATCACATCAACTATCTAAGGTACATACATCACAAGCAGTGAAACACAAAATCAATATCAACAATCATTAGTCTAGTGCTACCAATAATATGCCAACTTAAAACATAGTCTAATATCCATATTGGACCATATATTAAATTCATGACATCTTCCCCTCCTTCAAGAAGATTCATCGCAATGACCATCAATAGTCAATTACAAAGTTCTTATAATGAGTCCTACAAAACCAATCACTATTGCTACATAATCACTCGACCCATTTCACAGTGCCAATGTCTCAATGACATTTTTTAGGTATTTCTATATACTATCATCATAATATTAGTATTATCCAATACATTAGGCTAATTAATGGCCTCCTTCCCATCTTCACATATCTTTTAAGACATTGAAAGGGAAAACAACACTATTACAATAGAAAATTCTACCAAATATTTCAAATTGGTTCAAAATATTCTAATTTCATGCCTTAAAAAGGGTCATCAAAGCATTAAAATCTACTAATACTAGCTAAAATAGGTTTGTCAAACCCAAAAATGCCTACAATAGTAAGCAAAAATTCCAAGATAACAACTATTAACTATAATGTAACATCATTGTTACAATTATCCCAAACATTATGAAGGTGGTAATAAAGCATCATGAGCATGCAATGTTCTAAAACATAATAGTTTACACTTTCCTTAATACACTTCCCAATAAGGGCACTAACAACAATCCGAAGTAAGCACATACAACTAAGGAAACACAAGACAAAACGTGATGTCTAAACCATATTAACATCTGAATATGCAACTTGACTTGGGTCAATGTCACTTATGTCAACACACACAAACCTAAAATATGAGGTAAAAAATGATAAAATCATCCAATCCCACTGGATTACAACCAAAGTCTAAATCAAGAGTGGAAATCTCCCACTAAATCATTATGCCACATGCATAGTCCTAAGAGAATTCATAATAGAATGTCATATCAGAATGGTAGTAATGCATACTATTATAATTACTCCACTACATCATTAAACATTTAGGGGTTAGTGTAGCATTCCTCACCAACCATGTTGAACATCAGAGAATCCACACTAAGAATCACATGTAACCCGAAGGCCTTACAACATGTTTTTCAGTACACATGTGAGCTTGCAGAATGGTTACATGGATTAAAATCCCACCGTATCACTACTCATACCTCATAGCATCATATAAAAATAACAAAATCTGCTTGATCAAGACTTAACAATTCTCCACCCACGCATAATATTAGCATTCATTTCATCCATACTTAAATAATTATAAATATGTATATTTCTCAAAAATAGTTTTAGGTATATGTACAATAATACCTCATACATGACATGGATTCACTTACAAGTCAACACAGTCAACAACTTAGAATATTCATTAAAAAATATTCTTTTCAGGTAATTCAACCATTAACTCAAGACTAACATGCTTAACTTTACAAACAAACACATACTTATTTTTTAACAAGTGTAGTCTTGCTAATTTTTCATAAAAGTCCAATTTCTAGGACCAAATATTGCATTTACAAAACTACATAGAAAAATTTCACAAGATTTTGCATACGACAACCATAAAGAGGTGGTTGAAGTAACACTCAATACAAGAGGTAACCACTATGCATGAAGATCCCACAACCATCCTGAGGCACTCATGGTGCACAACCTAAATGAATCAGGTGGCTACTTCATACAAAGGTGAGAAGTGAGTTCTGAGCTTATGTGAGACTCCACTTCCTATCCCAAACTCATTCTAATCTTCTTAGATATAGTGTTCACTTCAACCTAAACCTCATACTTGCCTCAAAACTCAATTCTAAATCAGTGATGCAAGACCACACAACATAATACAACATTGTACCTTGGCAATTCTAAACAATTAGAAGTTGGTTTCAAGAGGGAAAACATATCACATGAGTAAGGTACGTCCATGTTACCACATACTAAATATGTTAACAACATGGATCACATTTAATCCAAGTCAAGTACACAAAATATTTATGTGGCACTTTTAGAACATATATCAAAATAAGGTTTATATGATTTATTTTAAAATGGGAAGGTCACCTTACATAGGTGATTTTACATCAATTACACATTCAACCATAACAACATACAACCATGTATGCAAAGTACTCAATAATACTATTGATATCAAGAAGAAAAGTGAAAACCCACAAGGTTATTACATACACATACGGTATAAAGATACCAATTTACATGAGTTATAAATATCCATGAAAAGTAATAATTACACGACACATAACAATTTTAATTATAAGGAGGATTCATATAAAAAGGATCACACATATGTGACTTATGTGTTCAAATATCTATGCCAAGGTAATTTCACATCATGACAATTAACATGCATGGTAGTGAAGCATAAGGGTCCACAAATTCCATTGGGTCACCCAATGTCTAGATGCCATCTAGATGACACCAATCTCTATCATATGATACACATAATCAATCACAGGGATCTTAGATCTCAATCACCTTCCTTTTAGGAAATATTATATTCCAATAAATACATAAATCTATCCTCAATAGTTTTGAACATTTACCAATAATTTTTTTACATCCTGGAGAGAAAGATCATGCTAACTGATACCAACAAGAGATCCCAAAAACTCTTTGACTTACTCAAGAAAGTTAGCCACACTCACTTGATAGACCCTCCAGGATCAAGCCTCACCCCTAGACCTCCTAATATATTATACCTTGACGTCATTGTATAGCTTACCCATGTAAACTATCAATGGCTACTAAGGTATTATATCATGATTGCAATAATAAGTTTACATAATTATTATTTTAGTTGACTTAATCAAACAACCAAAGGTTAAATGATAATTATTGTTTGGATGCAACGTTGCTTTTTGGAAAGGGTGGAGTTATCCAAAGCATGGGGTGAATGCTAGATCACATCCATGGGAATTACAATTTCCCACAATCAACAAGCTCAATTAAATCCACAATAAACATCCTCATGGATGTAGGGAGTATCTATATCATAACAAACATCTCATGAGTATCAAAACATAGCCAAGATTTTAATTAAGTATACTCATGGGTGCATCACTTAGCTAGAATAAGATAAACATCCTTATGAATATAACATATCCATGGTCAACATGATAACCTCATGAAATCAAACTAACTATGGTAAAATAACCATCATCAGTGTGAACACACCTATGATCCAAACAACATCATAATGAAAAATAAGATTTAAAAATTCTTACACACTTATTTATTTTCACCCCTTTGGAGCTATGAAGCCACATGCTCCTCTATCTAACTCAAAGAGAATGAATACATAAATAAGATCAATTTCTTCATATAACTCTAGTTGCTACCACAAAAGTGAACATCCCAAGCCCTACTTATTTACCTAGTAAATCTGACACCCTTACCCTATGCTGCTTTACATGTTTGACCTCAACCTTTGGTATTCCCAAGGTTAGGATATTTTAAGAATCTATTAATGACTCATCTTTACAATTCAATAATAGGTACCGAACATCATTTCTTCAATTCTAAGGTGAAGTATTGATCACTAGTTTTCCATTGACCTACCCATACAAGTCAATTATTGACTAATTACACTTAACCCAAATGTAATGAATGAGGAAAGGGTTGACCCAACGAAAGACATGGCTAAGCATCACAAGATTACCTATAGAAATTTATTAATTTCAGCACACACACACACACACACTTTCCACAATACAAGAATTTTTGATACTTTAGGCTTGTATAATCAAAACTCTAATTAAAGTACTATTTAATTCATTTAAGAGGTTAAGTGAATTTATAAGGGTCACATCATACCCTCCTCAAATAAATAAGACATATAGTAGTCTATACCAGTCATATAACTCTAGCCATGGTCCAATATGCATGTTAAAGTACAAGGTTTCAATTCAGTATTATCAAGACAACATAAGATACAACGGGCATTTTTCCATCACAAAGCACACATAAATAAGCTAGCAAATTGAGCCTTCTTAAGGGTAGGCATAACTACACTATGTACAATCATAGCCATTGAATGTTTATTACATAACACAATCCCTTACAAGGTTATACACAACCACATAAAATATCAACTAGCCTTTCAAGCATAGGGCAAAAATATGTGCAATGTGTCTAAACTCATCAAAAACATCCAAAGCACAGGGTCTGATACTAGATGAAAAAACCCCAATTTTGTTAAGTACCTTCCAAATACACAATAGAATATCATAAAGTCCTACTACATAAAACATATAGAGTGTATTTCATTTCAACAAACTCAACATGAAGTACTAGCACCCACAACCAAAATTCCAATTATCTCAAATTGATAAGACCAAAATCAATCATAATGAAATTAAGCACATTTATGAATGTTTAGTTATCCATTTTCTATATAATCAAACAAGATGAGATAGAAGTGCCATACTAAGAATGAAGGTGTAATGACTAGACATAAGGGTCATTTCACTAACATTATTTAGTGAGTTTCATCCTAGCATGAGATCAACAAGTGTAACTCTATAATCCACTACTAAAGCTAACACAACAAAAGATAGAAAATACAAAACCCTATGAAATCACCCAAGTGAGACCATTCTTTGACCAAAGCATAACCATAAAGGATAAAAATCATTAAATTAGATGAAACAAAATATAATTAACTCCAGGTACATGACATCACACATGTGAGTATCCTATTAAACAAGCATAGATTTGGCATTAAAAAAACAATTTCTCTAGTTGCTATAGTATCACTAATCATGCTGCAAAATTACCATCCCATGAGCTATCCATAGGGGTCTCACACCTTAGTGTTGATTAATTAACCTTTATTTATCCTACCATGTTATTATCAAACATCAACATTTGTGCCAACTAGTTAGAATTCATATGACCACAGAAAGGTCATTTATTAATTAATCTTAGGCATTAACTTAGATGTTCATTAAGGAATATTATTATTTATCAACTCCTCTTCATGGTGGACTATTCAATTCATATAACCAAATATAGTCATTAAGGTTTCCATTGCTTATTAATCCTTAACCAATTTCAAAATTATTCATTGGCTTAGTGAACACATACAAGGTATACCAAGAATCCACTAACAAGGATGACCTTAATCCTTAAGTACACACACCTTTAACATAACCAATAATTTCCCATTCACATATAATATTTAATTATATTATATTCAACATCCACTAACCGATAGTTATATTTTAACATCCAAGTAATTAAACATTAAGAAAACATGTCATATATCTAGAAAACTATGTCACCATTAATAGTATAACCCATAATCCAAAATGTGGATCCACATAATAAGACCATTAATATTTCTTATTTCATCTCCTAATCAATGTAATTAAACCCACTAAAAATGATATTAAGATTGATAAGTATTCATTTCTAAAGCATAGTAATGAGAACATATTGCTTGTATCACCAAAGTCTATTAAAAAAATTTATTTGCTACCACTTAATTTTAGCCAAGGTTAGCACATGAAACTATGTTAATATCATGAGTCTAGTAATCACCATATAACTAAGGTATATCTTATGTTATCAATTTAATGACAAAAAATTGGTAATTACACATACAAGATAAATATTCAATGTTATGAGAATATCGATAATAAAAGTTCTTTAAGAAACTGAAGTGAAAATATATATACATAATCTCACCAAGGAGATACACAACCTCTAAGTGATTCTAGCATTCCATAAGATAAAACCATCTTATTACATGTAATACAAGGTTAAGGACATTTTAGAATTAGTTGTTCTAATAATAACATTATCTAATTTCATGCCCAATTAAAATCCACAAGTATCTCACCAAAACATGTGCATATAACAATATTTAAGGATCAATTATAACATAAAGCATTATAATCACACCACACTCATATGGTAAATAGAGCCCCATATGAATACATACGAAAATAACTACTATAGTTGGTTAATGTATAAGGATCCCACAACTACCATGAAGAATACCTCCAAATCCAATAATGTCAATATTCCTACATAATAATATTACCAAGCTGCATAAGGTAATGAGATAGAACCACAATACAAAATAATTAATCAATCATAATCTAACATGCTCATGTCACATAATAATATGCATAAACATGAGGACGCTACCATATACAATCTAGGTACAATAATGAAGGAGGACGAATACTGCATAAAAGACATCCCTCAAAACAAGACCTATGAGCCCATCCATTAGTGTACCTTACCACCCCAACCATCATCTTCGTGCAGAGTTTCAACAACTAGCTACTGGCATGAGGTATGAACATACACATAATACGAAGCCACCAGTAAGGACTTACAAGAAATGTCAACAAAGATAAATATATAATACAACTGACACATAACCATAAAACTCAATGCATGGCTTACATGAGCATGAAATTATTGACATAAGGGTTTCTACTCATAATAATCACATTAACCCAATGAGTTCAAAGAACAAAACCCATACCCATTAATAGTAGGATTTCAACTTGTTTTTAGTTTTAGCATACTCAGGTAATGTCAACATTAAAATTATTAAAATGGTTGAGTAAATTTGAAACCTAATAAATAAAAAATCCCCAATTAAATAATTGATGGTAAAAACAATTACAATAATATGATGGTTACCGCAACCAAATCGGTATGTTGAAAAATGACACTCCCATGACAAGAATAAAATAATATTTGCAAACTTTTGTTTTTGTTTAGTTTTTTTTTGGGCAACAATTTTTGTTTGAAAATCTTGGCTTCTTTTATAGTAACTATATTCATTTTTATACATTTCTACTTCTTTTTGGCTTCTTTTGTAGTATCTCTATTGGTTTTGATGTTTAAGCTATCTCAGACTAGTCTTATATGTTTATATGGGTTTTTACCCTCTTGTAACAAGGTATGGAACCCTACCAAGAAACCAACCTTTACCCTTATCTAAAAAAAATAAGGATTTATAATCTGTAAAGATTAATCGATTTCAAAATGAACTAAAACACAAAGTCAGAAAATGAGGTATGCATAGCAAGGAATATATCAACAAGTGATAACCAAATATTCCAAAAGTCTAAGTGGATTCATAAATCAAATTGACACCAAATTTTTGAATATAAGCACACATTGTCAATTACATAAGGTTTTTAGTAATACAATCTTAAATTGAACTACCTATAAGGAAGGCATCAAGATGTATAAAAATATAGCTTGATTTGCATAAGACATGTAGCTAAGCATTATTATTATAGAACTAAGAAATATTGTCAACCCCAATTAGAATGTTAAGTTATAATTATACAAGTTAGATCGAGAACTACACACAATGTCCAACACAGAAGGATTGAACCAAACATGTAGAAAGAGAGCATTAAAGCTTCACATAATTTTTCCATTTATTTCATATGATATTTAATAAAATGAGCTTTAAACAAACTTACATAAAATATAGGCATACTATAATATAAGAATACAATTTCACTAATCCAAATTCATTTATATGATGTGAGATACCAGGTTACATGCAGGTGTAATTGAGGCAAATAAAGAGGCATTCCTTTGAATTCTTCCCATTTTATTTTTTTCAATCAAATCCAATGGGTATCCTATCTGATCAAGGTATGGGATAATACATAAATTGAATAACATCAATTTGCTAAGGGCAATGGTAAATTAAGGTGGGTTTAATTACAGTGTGGGTTATTTATAAAATCACCATACTTTTAGAGAGAAATAAATGTAAACCCGAAATTAAATTTCAATCCAAGCATGGCACTTAATAAGAGAACATAGTCAATGATGGAGGGTGAAAGGGTCTAAATTTAGACCTAGTTATTTTCTCCCTCCTATTTGGCATATTCCATGCCCTACTAATCCTATTCTCTATTCTTTGTGCCACATCATGCTCCCTTTCCTTATTGTGTTTCCCTTTTTCTTTCTCCAACTCACCTCCTCCATTCTATTTCACTTTCCTGACTTCCCCCTATGCCTCATATGAACACCATAATTTTTTGGATAAAGGGGTGTTTGAACTCATTTTCTTATCCTCCATGTTGACATTACCCCTACCATTATTTGGAATTGGACATGTAATCATTGGTCCATGCCTTCTTCCTACCATACCATATGCCC
>JARHVA010010838.1:40000-57500 GCA_037957365.1 Torreya grandis
ATGAGAAAATTTAGATAGTCCCTATGAGAATGTTGATGTTAGATGTGGGTAAAAAAAACTATATGTCATTTTGATGTTATTTACCTTATGAGTATGCATAACAAGGTGATTTTGGGATCAATCTACTTACAGGGATATTATCCTTGGATGGATAAAGGAGTTTTGAAAAAGGATAAGATTCCATAAGTGGGCTTCATTATTCCTAGCATCAAGAAGGTTACAAAGCCCTCACCTTGGAATAAGTCTAAAGTAAACTTTCAAGAGAAGTATATGGACACCTCAACATAAAAATATGAACTTTAAAATATGCATATGAATATGGATGATGAAACTAAGAATGAGCTTAGCAATAAGAAACTATGTTTATCTTGAAAGGACCCATGGATTCTGGGTTACATAATCCATGAAAAAAATAAGTACATTATATTGAGGTTGTAATAAATAATGACTCAAATTTTAGATACATCTAAAGATTCTCATGATTGAAAATATCCTCACCATGAATGAGAGAAATAATATTATAATGGTGGTATAATCATATCCCTCTTAGGATCAGATATATACCATCTTTTCAAAGTTTATGGAGAGCTTGTTAGAAAAATAATGACCATGTCCATTGATAGTGGAGCTACCCACAATTTATTTGATGAAGGAAGAAGGAAACTTAAAGTAGAAGAGTTTTAAGGCTTCCATGTCATTATACCTGACTGATATGATATACCATGGAAGAAGAAGATTCAAAATCTTGACTTAGTCCTTTGAGTTCTTAAGGTTTGTGATGATTTTTATGTTGATATTTTAAGTGATTTGATGTGGTTTTGGGTATGCAATAGATCCATTATTTGGGTTTATTTATTGGAATTAGATTTAGATACGATGGGAAGGAGGTGGTCTTAAAAGAAGTAACTAATAGAACTCTACAAGTAGTTACAAAAAATTTGTTGGTGATGCATACTAGTTAATCCATCAGTAATAAATGTATTCACAACTTTTTGGGTCAGTATATTATGCTGTTTAATCACTCACTTCCAAGATTACCCCATGATGAAATAATCAATAACATCATATAATGGGGACCAAGACACAAACCTATCATGTTTTCTCCTTACTACCACCCAAGGAGTTATAAAGAGGAGATCAAGAACACCATCAAATATAAATACCCCATTCACAAGATCAATGAGCTCGTTGATGAGTTACATGGGGTAATGCACTATCTAAAGATTGATTGGAGGTCATATTACCATAATATCCATGTAAGGGATGAGGAGGTTCCTTAGATAGTATTCATATATCATTGATAACTTTTTGGTTTCTTGGTCATGCCTTTTAGCTTGGCAAATGGACCAACTACCTTCCAATCATTTATGAATTAGATATTTGGAAATAATTTGAGAAGATTTGTTTTGAATTTATTAGATGATATTTTTGTCCATAATTTGACTTGGAAAGATAATTTGGAGAATTTCTATGTAGTCCTTCAATATATAGAATAATAGGCTCTCTTTATAAAATAATTTAAATGTGAGTTTGAGGTGATAGAAATGTTTTATTTGAGTCATGTAACTACTTCTCAAGGTATTTAAATAGATCAATAAAAGATCCAAGCTATATTAGATTGGCCTCCTCTTACCACACTGTCACATTTTAGTAGACTATTTGGCCTTTGTAGTTATTACAAAATATTTTTTAAGGGGTATTCATGTCTAGAAGCACCCTTAATTGATATGAAAAAGATTAGATATTTTGCATGGACACAAATTAGGCAAGAAGGTTTTGAAAAGCTTAAAGAGGTAATGATTTCATTTCTTGTAATTTTTTTTCATATTTATCACCTCCATTTGTTTAATACTTTGATGATTCAAAAGTGTCACTTAGAGTGGTTAAGATGGGGAATCCCATATAATTTGAAAGGTGGAAGTTGTAAGAAATAGGCAAAAAAATGTTAGCCATCATGTAGGCTTTGACCATGTTATGACAAAGTTTTGTTCATCGATGAATTAGGGTAAATACATCTAAAAATATTCTAAAGTTATGGGTGATTAATTTCCAATATTATATTTTTGATATAGAGTACATTAATTAGAAATTAAATGAAGTATTTAATGCTCGTTATAGGATGTCTATTTTATATTCTAGATCTATTATTTATTTGAGTTAGAAGGTATCTATTATGGAGAAATATGTTAAAAACATATTTTAAACTAACATCCTTGATGTATATTCCACAAAAATAACCATTTTTAGAAATTTAGATCCATCCAAGGATGTTTATGAGACCTAAGGCTAACATAATAACTCTATTGAAAGGATCATGATTGATAGTGGATCTGAAGGTAGTGTCTACATGGGGACACTTTAGAATGAGGAGTTATATTTATCAGAGTGTGAATCTAAATATTTTCATAATATTAACTTGGTTCAATAGTATAGCTATTATTTTGAGCTACAAGAAATTAAAACAAAGAGTTGGCTCACTGAACTTCTAGATTATATCAAATTGGTGCAACAAAAACATGATAGAGCCAAATACTTAGAAGTGGAGTTATCTGATTTCATAAAAAGGACTATGATTTAGTCATTATGGAAGATGAATGAGATGCATTGTGAATATAAATATCAGATTAATACTCCACATATAAGTACTTTAAAATTTTATATATTGATTTACGATCTTGTAACTTTATTGGGTTTTACCTGGCATCAATAAAAAATTGATTTGTGATTTATTGAGGACAAGAAATATTGGGGAGGGAAGAGTGTCATGTCCCTTTTTTAATATCCTTCAAACATATTTATAATCTCTAACTTTCATGGAGAGTGTTAACGTTTTTTGAATAAAATTCAAATAGTGGCATTTTGTTTAAGGTATCAAAATGAATTCATTGATTCTTTTCAGGAGAAGATAAAACATTTTAGCATAGATTAAAAGGTTTCAATATATCTTCAAGATCTCTTACACTAATTCTTATTGGGAGTGAGATAACTATTCACAAGTTACTATTCATAAGTACTATTCATAGGTTACTATTCAATTTCATTATTCAGATTGATGAGGTATGTGATGTAGGTGATGATGTAGTAGATGATGTGATTTTTAAATGATGTGGATGGCCCATGGAAGATATTACATGATAACAAGTTCATGTGAATGGACTGGGGCATGCCACTACACTAAAAGACAAGTTTTTAAAATAGGCAAGATCAACAAAGTGTTGGGTCACTAAACTTTCAGATTATATAAAATTGGTGTGACAAAAACATGATAGAGAAAAAAACTCAGAGGGGGATCTTATCTAATTTCATACAAGGGATTATGATTCAATCATCAAGGAAGATGAATGAGATGTATTATGTATATCAATGTTAGATTAATACTCCATGCATAAGTACTTTCATTAGTTTTATATTGATTTGGGATCTTGTAACTTTATTGGGTTCTACCTTTGATTAGTAAAAAATTAAGTTTTGCTTGCTTGAAGACAAGAAATATTGGGGATGGAAGACTTTCATGTATCCTTTTTTATATAATTCGAACATATTTGGAATCTCTAACATTCTTGGAGAGTGATATCTATTTTTGAATAAAATTCAAATTGTGGCATTTTGTTTAGGGGATTAAGGTGAATTTATTGATTATTTTTAGGATTAGTTAAAACATTTAAGAATGGATTAAAAATTTTACATAGATCTTCAATATCTCTTAAATTGCTTATTATTGGGAGTGAGATAACTATTCACAAGTACTATTCATAGGTTACTAATCAATTTCATTATTCATATTGATGTGGTAGGTGATGTAGATGATGATGTAGTAGGTGATATGGATTTAAAATGATGTGGGATGGCCCATGGAAGATCTCATATGAGAACAAGTTCATGTGAATGGAGTGGGGCATACCACCCCACTAAAAGATAAGTTTTATTTCTTAAATGATTAACATGATTTTGTTTCTTTGTGGAAAAGATGAAGGTTAGAATTCCAAATCATATTTCTAGTTATATTAATGATTTTACATGGGAGGAGTTCGTAGAGAACTCAAAAGGATGTTGGGTCAATTTTGGAGTCATGTGTGCATATGGGAGGAAGATGTTTTTTTTTAATTGTTGATTCCCCTTCACATGGGTGAAAGAGGTGTCATTTAGAAGCATGTGGTAAGGGGATGATTTTTTAAAAAGTGTAAGATTTAATTTGACTCTTGTACATGGTGACAAGATTGTCAGTATTGGTAATTTATTCTTGATGTGAAATTATATGTCCCATTTTATCTCTCCTAGTTATTATTTAATTTATTGTCCCTCATTGTAAAATCTATAAATTTGATCTCTCTCTCTCTCTCTCTCTCTCTCTCTCTCTGCTCTCTCTCTCTCTCTCTCTCTCTCTCTCTCTCTCTCTCTCTCTCTCTCTCTCTCTCTCTCTCTCCTCTCTCTCTCTCTCTCTCTGTGTGTGTGTGTGTGTGTGTGTGTGTGTGTGTGTGTGTTGTTTACATTTTTTGGTGAAATTGAGTGAAGACATGTGGGTGTTGTAATATGAGTAAGTTTTTGCTATTATATATCAAAATTTAAAAATAATATTTCAATGTAATATTTTGTTATTAATGGACATTGTCTTCAACATTTTATGTCTAATGTTTATTTATGTTTTGTTGTGCATTGGTGATTTTAGTATCCAAATTATATCTAGTTTAGAATCATAGTAATTTTTTTTCTAATTTATCATAAAACTGATATTTTATATAATTGTAAAATATTTAAAGTATTATTATGACATACAATTTGGTGTTTAAAGACACTAGTTTCATCATATTTAAAATTAGTTTGATATGAAAATGTTTTAAAAATTAAAAAAAGTAGCTAGTTTGAATGATATTACACTCAAACATACAAGTTTTAAGAGTGTAAAAAAGTTATTAAGAACAATAATGATTAAATTGTAAATGTAAGTCCATAATAAAATATCAAATAAATTATTTTTAAAGTGAATAATCAATTTTTTGATGCCACTAATAATAAACGTCTTATCAAAAACTAAGGTCGGCAAAAGAACTTTAACAAAGGTAGATGAAAATTTTGTTTTAAGATTTAAAGTATGATTTTTTGGTTTTTTAATTTTTTTGCCCAATCTAATTTAAAAAATAATAGTGGGATGTATACCTCATAGGATATGAAATTATTTTCAAATAAAAGCCAAATCTACTTTGAAAAAAAATACTCTTTAAAATAAAATAGATTATATTTTCTAAAAAAAACAAACAATGGATTTGAAAACATAAAAATATTTGTTTTTTGTTATATAAATTAGAAAATGAAACCATAAAAAAATATTTATAATAATAACTATTAGAAAATCAAACTTAAAAAAAAAATTAACCATATTTTAAAAAAAATTAATAGGTACAATTTTTATGATTTCTAAAAAATAGTGATCTTGATTTTTTTTTAAATTATAGTATGTTATTAGATAAAATATTAACAAATCTCAGAAAATTATTAAAATTTCAAATTTCTAATAAAAATATATGGCCCCTGTTTTAGTGGGGTTTTAGATAAAAATGACTCTTAAATCTAAAAAAAATAGTTAAAAAGACTCCTTGATTGAGCTACCTACAACATGAAGTTAGAATGAAAATATAATAAAAAATTAATAATATTTAGCTTATGGGTAAAGATAAATTTTAAAAGACATTTAAAATGGTTTCCAATTGTATAAACCCTTACAAAAAAGTTTTAAAAAATTAAATTTCTCCACAAAAAACCGAAGCACCCTCAAATTTGAACTTAAAAAATAACTTATTCTTATGCTATGATAGATTATTGTAAAGAATTAAATTAAAATGTTAAATAAGAAATAAAAAAATTATAGAATAATGTTATCTTTGATTCAAATCAAACTATAAAGTTGAGGTGAGAGATTTGACAAGTGGGAAAATTGTCAAATTGTGAAAAAACCCATAATCTATTATAAGTCTTGTAAAAATAAATATTCAAGTACATAGTAAGTAAAATTTAAGAGAGAGAAATATAATGGCCTTAAGTGAAAATAGCATCACA
The DNA here is from genome assembly GCA_037957365.1 of Torreya grandis. Lineage (NCBI taxonomy): Eukaryota > Viridiplantae > Streptophyta > Pinopsida > Cupressales > Taxaceae > Torreya > Torreya grandis. The sequence continues at coordinate 46,052 of JARHVA010010838.1, forward strand.
ATATGAAAAAACAAGAGCAAGATCATGATTTTACAACATGAAGAATGAGAGAGAATAGTTCAATAAATAGAGTTAGAAGGAATAAGGAGTTATATGTACAAGCTTTAACATGTGTGCCAAGTGTCCCTAGAAATTTAACAAGTAAGAAATATGTGTGTGATATGTGTCGGGAGACAAGTTACATTCAAGTAACTCCATATCCTACAAGTAGATAAGAAAGGTCAGTACCATTTAATTAATTAAAAATAAATGTATATATAAAAATTATAAATGCACACATAAATTAGACTTAAGATAATCCAAAAAAATTAAATAAAGACATAAATAATATTAAGTCTCTAACACTCCCCCTTAAATTTAATTTTAGGTTACAAAAGTGGATAAAATACTTTACAAATAAGAGAGTTTAAATTACGTAGTACTCAACCTTAATATAAACTTCCTTCAAGAGGAATTACAATATTTTGAGAGAAAATAAGAACATAACATGAAACCAAAAGTCCCAAGGATATATGTGTGATCATAAAATATATTTAAGAATCATAATTTCATAATATGGTTGATACACAATGGAACATAGACTAACAAGAAGGATAAACGATCCACAAAACCTTGCAAAACAAGTAAACTAATACAAATATTTCAAGTTAAGTAATCAATATACCATCAAAATACAATTGACATACATACTTTACTAAAAGTAGATGTAAAACTAAGTAAATTATTTCAAAGATAAATTCCATCATAAAATATGTAACCCTATTCAAAAAATTGATAATTGAAAGAATATTTCTTTTATAAAAAAAGAATGCATAAAATATTTTTAGTTTAATCAAAATAGAGACAAAGTATATGTCTTTTGTAAAAGATATACATCATGAATTAATAGAAAAATAATCACATAAGGACACATCAAAATCTATATAAGATATATTTTATATAATAGTCCAAAAAAAATTACCCTTAAAGGTAGTAGATTCAGTCACTTTCCAATAATGTAAAGTGTTGACATTGAATTTAGTACAAGATTTGTAAAAATATAATTTATAATATTGAAAAAAATGATACTTATTTTTTACATGATACACACAATGTTTATCAGATTAAACTGAACCATGAGCATTAGAAACATTATAATATAAATAAATTATATTATAAATCTTTGATGAGGAGGACAATATGATTCTGAATATAGATTAGATGCAGTTGAATCATTAAAACTAAGAATTTTATAATTTGCATTTGAATTAAGTAAAATAGGTTCAATAATACAAGTTTCACACTTATTAAGCTTACCATTCAAATAGATCATATATTACATAATTTATATGTCAAAGTTATTAGGAGTGTTGAAAGAAGTTTTAGTTTGTGTAGAAGCATACTGAACTTCAACATTGGAGCTTTTATCATGTGCAAAAGATGTAAATTTAACATTTAAAGTAACAATAGAAAATTGCATAGTTTATATTTGCTCAATAAAATAGACTTGTAATCTATTTAGAATTTCATTTTGACATGGAAATTGGTGTTTAAAGTCACCAATTTCATCATTTTAAAATCAATTTTATGCAATTTTTTAAATATAAAATGAAAATATTTTGAGTGCTATTGCATGTGAATATATAAGTTTTAAGCTTGGAAAAAAGTCACTAAGGCCACTAATGATTAACTTGTAAATATAAGTTAATGCCAAAATATTAAATAATTTTTTTAAAAGATAATAAACATTTTTTTGTGAATGTTACTAATAATAAAATCTTATAGAAAATTAAGGTTACAAAAGAAGGCTTTAAAAAAGGTAGATGAAAATCTTATTTTGAGATTTAAAGTGTGTTTTTTATTTTTGAAAAAAAATTTATAAATTTAATTCATAAAACTATTTAGTTTTATTAAAATAATAGTGGCATGTATACCTCATAGGATATGAAAATATTTTAATATAAAAGACAAATTTGATTTGAAAAGAACCCTTACAATTTTTTTTTCTGAAAACAAACACAATAAATTTGAAAATATAAAAAAATATTTGTTTGTTGTTATGTATATTAAAAAATGAGATCATGAAAAACATTTCTAGTAATAGTTGTGATAAAATCATGTAAAATCTAAAAAAATTAAAAGTTTTAACCAATTTATTTTTAAAAAGACATAATCCCTATAAAATTGTAATCTGATTTTATATTTTAAAAGAAACTCAATATGCTCTTAGTTCATAGATTAAAAATTTTAATTTTTGTTTAGAATTTTAGATTTTTTATAAAAATATATGGCCCCTGTTTTAGATGGGTTTTACGTAAATGCCTCTAAAATTTATATTTTTAAAAAAAAAGAAAGAAAAAAAAAAAAAAAACTCCTTGATTGATCTACCTACAACATGAAGTTATAATATAAATATATTTTTAAAAAAAAGAAAAAAACAATATATAGTTTATGGGTTGATAAAAATAGTAAAATACATTTAAAATTGTTTACAATGATGTCAATCCTTATAAAAAAAAAGTCAAAAAAATATTAAAATTTTCACTAAAAATTTGCACACACTCAAATCCAACATTAAAAAATATTTACTCTGATACCATGAAAGAATATTATCAAAGGTTGAATTAAAATATTTAATAATCAATGAAAAACTTTAAGAATGATGTTACCTTAAATTGAAATCAAACCAAAATGTTGAGGTGGGAGATTTGACAAGTGGAGAAACTATTGAATAGAGAGAAACTTCACAATTTATTAGAAATATTGATATAATGAATCTCTATGTACATAGCAAGAAGAAGATAAGAGAGAGAGAAAGAATGTCCTGAAGCTAAAAGAGCTTCATAAAAATAAAAAATTAAGAGAAATATCAAGGTTTTAGAAAATAAATAATGAGAGAGAAGATCCTAAGAAATATACTTATAGGAAACAAGAAGTTATATATGCAAGTTTCAACATGTGTGCCAAGTGTACCTAATCCTCTTACAAGTGAGGAGGTTGTGTGTGACATGTGGAGTGAGAGTAGTGACATAGAAGTAATTTTGAAGCCTACGAAGTGGACAAGAGAAGTGTGTAACATCTCATTAATCTTTTATAAGTTCATACATAACTATTATAAATACACCTGTAAAGTAGACTTAGGGTAAACCAAAAAACATAAATTATAACCCAAATAAGATTAATCATCTAATAACAAGTGATGTAATTTGGAGACTTAAGTATTCATTTTAATTTTTTAATCATTTATGGACTTTATCATAGTAACTATGTTATCTATAATTTTGTAAAAATCATAAACTTTAAGCACATGCAATTGAATATGTGCAAAAACTGTCAAGAGAATATGTGGAAGGTGGAGGGGGAATGAAGACGAATATTTTAACTACCTCAATATTGTACTAAAGGGTAGGTCACCCTACGCAGTGGGTGACTTATGGTATAGACCTCAATAATAGATGGATGTTAACTACACAACCGTAATGAGGGCCAAACCAACTCACACATAGAAGTAATTTAGATTCAACATTCATACAAGATATATTACTAATAGAGTTTTAATAGTTTATCATCATTAATTTTAATCCTATGTTTTTTACACATCAATTTTTTCCATATCATTAAATAATCATGAGATATATTTCCTATTTCATACCAAAAAAATGTAATTATAACAATCTTTCTTTCAAGTAGAAAACATACTTAGTGAATATTTATTATAACCATCATATAATGTCTAAAATAACAAATCCAAAACATAAATAAATTGTGTTGAATAGTTCAAATAAAAAATATATTTTTAAATAAAAAAATGAAGATAGAATAACTCATTATTTAAAAAAATAGATGTGGCATTTACTCTCCACATCAAAATTACAAAATAGTAAAACATTAATTTGAGAAATTACATACATTATTTTTGAGAGTAAAATTAGATTTTATCTCAAACTAATTTAACAAACAAAAAAAAGAATTAAGAGGACAAACCACAAGCCTAGGAAAGTAATCCCTAATAAGAAGATGAGTGTGAAATATTAGGGAAAAATATTTTAAAAACTTTATATTTTCACATAGAATAATGGGAAATAAAAAATCAAGTCTAAAAACCTAATATTAAATTATATAACACTATTAAAAAATTTATAATCATAAGGGAGAACATACAGTTTTATGTGATCACTATAAGGAAGGGGTTCACCAATATGTTTTACCTTATTTTGGGTTAGTTGAACATAAAAAGAAAAAAAATTGAATTAATTCAAATTGTATGATTTGTTATGATAAAATAATTAATCTAATTTAAAAGTTATAAATTTATTTGAAAATTATACTTTATATAAAAGGAAATTAATACGAGGATTAAGATACTCAACATTTTATTATGGTGTAAATCTGATACTAAATGTAGAAGTTAGGAAATAAATAAAACTAGACTATGTTTTTAGATATGTTGCAGTAGAATTCTTATTAATTGGTTGATATTTACTTATGTTAGTGACTAAATAAAAAAAAATCATCTCTTTATGTGACCTTAAGAAGCTCACTATACATAAAATCATATAAATTTTTATGATTCTCTTTGAAACCCTAAGTCCACTTTTGCCCCTATGTTTATCTATAATGAAAAATAATGTAGGTTGATATGACCCTAAACAATCTCTACTAAATGGTTGAGTATTCCATGCATATCTAATACTTTGAAGAAGGAATTCAAACCACATGTAGTTCTCCACCTTAGGTTTATTTGTGTAATAGTGCTGATTTTTTTAGTGCAACCTATAATATAGTTTTTGATGTTTATAAATTGACAATTTTTTCTTGGATTTGAGTTGAATATAATTTGAATAAGATACACTCCATGTTATTGATGGTTAAATTATAAATAATGCGTACATCTATTTGAATTTGCAAGTTTTTTAGTATGTTGGATAAGTACTTATTACATGGGTAATAGGATTTGACCTATTATATATTTTATATGGGACTCTTTTTTATAGTTTATTATGACATAAAGATTTAAAATGTATAGGTAAACCCTTTGGAAGGATTTAAATTTTAAAAGAGATATTTTCTTAGCCAAGGATGAGTCCATAAGGTTTGGTTGAGTCTAAACTTTTATAATTGTCTATGCCTATTTACTCTATCAAGAACGTAAGAAATTTTATGTTATGATGTATAGATAGTAATAATATGATTTTGAATAATTTAGTAATAGAATAAGTAATTATTGTATGTAAATAATATAAAATCAAGAAGGTTAGCCCAATATAAAATACTTACATATGAAATAATGTAAAATAAGCACCTTACACATATGCAAAATATCTAAGTTTAAAGTAGGTTACTACTAAAATTTTCAAGTATAAAACATCATATTTTAGTGTATACAAGATCAGGGATCGTCCATGTTTTTTTTCCAATGATTTTATTTCATCCATTATTTTTCTCATGGTCTTATTTCATCTATTATTTTAGCTCGTTTCCTTATTTGCAAAAATTTACAATGGATGAACACAAGTTCTATAAATTTATAAGTGGTTAAGAGTTGGTGAAAAAAAGCCTATATAAATATATTCTATAATAATTTGAGGACATCTTATAATAGTTGAACTGCTTTATTCATGTGCATTTATAAAAGGGGATATTGATTTTGTTGTATATTAATCCTTCTAAGCATGAATTACCAATAATTGAGCAAATCATTTTTGGTGTCATATATTTGATATAGATGTGAGAAATGTCTATATATGGTATGGGTCCAAGCTACTATAAAAGTAATTTATTTATAGAATTCATTAGAGTTCATTTAGACATGTTTTTATTTACCATTTGGTTGTAATAATACTGAGACTACCTTTTATGTTGAGATTAAATCTCATTTCCTTCATAATTTTAGTTTGAAGTCTTAATAATAAAAGAAATCACTTAATTTTTCTAATTTTTCAAATTGTTGTATAAGGATCTAAGATATTATTAGATTTCTCTAACTCACTATAGGGTACACTGTAAAGTGGTATCAGGTATGGTAAAAATATTGTGTACTTAAGTAATGGCCCAAATAGGAAGAGGAAGAGGTTTACCTATTTGGTGTGGAAGAGGCCCTAAAGTGTTTAGAAATAAAAATTTATTGGAAACCATCTAAGGATTATGGGTTCAAATGAAAGCCATGGAAATTTAAAAATGAATATGGGTGGAGGCACAAGTGATTGATTAAGAATAGAATGAAGAGGAACAATAATGAGAATAAATGTAAGAACCTAGAGAAAGGGTAATAAAGGATATTGATAAAATTTGAAGCAACCCTAGGATGAATCTACATAATTATGTTTATATTTTTGATTTAGAATAAATAATTTACTATATATTAGACATGGATAATTATATGGATTTTGAGGAAATTAAATATAATAGGATAATGAATATTAATGTTACTAAAATTTAGGTCATGCATCATTATGATGGGACCACATGTTGAAATATAGAGTTTGTAGAAGAAGAGAAAGAATTTGAGTATGGGATCGAATGATGAGTAAGTTAAAGCATAATTTTCCCCTATGATTACCCTATGGTGCTATTTAGGGAGTTTCACAATCTTAATCAAAATTAGAAGAGTGTGAAATAATACACATAAGTATTATACATATTAAAAATCTGAGCTAATGATTATGAATATATTGATGAAAAACATTCAAGATATATTAATGGATTAAGACTAACAAATCAAGACGATATTGGTATGCTTGATATTTAGATTAATGGATGACGCATACAAATTTTAATTATATTTTGAAGATAAGTTGGATTGAAATAGACAATGAATTCATGGTAGAGGTAGAGGTCATGGAAAGAAATCTATTGGATGTGCACAAAACTCTAACAAAAATGAGGATGATTATTGAAGTAGTTCATAAAGAGGAGGATTTAAGTGTATGAAATGAATAAGATTTGGATTATAATGATGTGGTCAAGGTTTTAGTGTCATGTGATACAATTATAGATCATATGATCATTTTTCACATGAATGCATAACAAATATGAAAGAAAATGAAATGAGTGACCATAGATCTAATGGTACTCAATAAAATTAAATAAAAGATAATGTAACTACATCCATATAAAGATAAAATGGAGATAATATAATGTTTAAGAGACGAATTTTGAAAGTAATAAAATAGGGATGAACCACGTTAGTGAAGGAGCATGAAAACTAAATGTCAGTCTTGGAAAATTATTTGCCCATTGATTACAGATAATGGTATCACTAAAAAATTTGTGTATATAAAAATAATGCCACATCCTAACCCATATATGCTCTCATGGCTATAAAAAGGACATTACATTATGGTGTCTAATAAATGCAAGATGAATTTTAATACTGGTAAGTATTGTGATGAGGTATTGTTTGATGTTATTCCAATGGATGATTGTCATGTTATTTTAGGAAGACTTTAGAAATATGATAGGAATGTGATATATTATGTGAAAAAGAATAAATTTATAGTAACTAAAGATGGCATAAGGTATTATTTTTTTCTTATGAAATACAAAGTGGAATACAAAATGAATCGAGTAGTGTTACTAATTGATAAGTAATATTTTAAGGAAATCAATAAGTCCAAGGTGTGTTATGTTATGCTTTTTCAATAATAAATTTAAAAGGATGATATATTGAGAGAATTTACTGATATATTAAAATAATGTGAAAAAAATGTCTTTAGGTACTTCCTTATAGGGATTCCACCTATAAGTAAAATGTCATATCAAATGGATAATATTGTAGGAGCTAGTCTACCTAGCAAGGAACCCCAATAAAAGAATCAAAATATGATTTTAGAATTATAAAGTAAGGGACACGATTTAAATAATATGAGTTGATGAGGGAAAATTTGATTTCTTGTGTAACTCTATTTTGTTACAAAAAAGAAGGCTTGTCATTAGATAATGTGAACTAATTTATGGGTTATCAATAATATCACTATTAGATATAGGCTTCTGTTACCTAGAATATATGATTTATAAATTATCTAAGTGATGCTAAATATTTCTCCAATATAGATATGAAAAGCTAATATCATCATTTATGATAAGAGAGGGTGATGAGTGGATAACCAAATTAAAAATTAATGAAGGGTTATAATAATGGTTAGTTATACCCTTTCACTTAACCATTTCCTCTAGTACTTTCATGAGACTAATAAATGAATGTTAAAAACATTTTTGGGAAGATTTTTCTTAGTTTAAATTCATCATATATTAAAATTTAACAAAACTAAGGTATAACCTTTGAAAAATTATAGATGTGCTTTAGAAAATTTGAAATAGAAGAAGCTATTAGTAAATTTGACAAACAAAATAGTCAATTTTTAAGGAATAAATGATAAATTTGGGCTTTTTGTATTTAGACAAGGGTTAAAGATGTTTACCACAAAGTTAGTAGTAATTTTAAAGTGGCCGACACCTAAAAGTGGTAGAAAGTTAATACGTTCGCATGGGGTGGCTAGGTTTTATTAAAAAAAATCATAATAACTTTTAGTTGAAAATTTACACCATTAATTATATTAAAGCATATGAATAAGTCCCATAAGACGGCCAACTCAAGGACCCTTGTGAAATAAAAAATAGACTTAAAATGAATCCTTTTTATTTTAAGGTTCTTAGAATGAAGAACCTTCATTATAAACCCCAAATATGGGCTTATAATGAAGGAGTATTATTTGAATCACCTTATAATTAAGGGGATTTAATCTAATCCATACCTAAATGTTAACCCACAAGCGTCATTTTTTAAAAGTATTTTATACTATATAGGGTTATAAAACAGTAGGTTAATACAAATGAGATTTGTTCTAACCCCTTCATTCTAAACACCTTCACTATAATACCATATGGCATAAAATAATAAGTAATATAAGTGTAAATCTCTTATTGGCTTCAAAGTAACATTTTAGATTGATAAATTTATGGTAGAAAAATTAAATAAAAGTACATGGATCCACATATAAATACATCTATATATGAGACTTATAATAAGATATATTTTTAAATTTAAATAATATTTTATGTTTTTTTTTTATTTATTAAATCAAATATAGTTATTTCAAAAATAATCTATCATGTTTTCATGTACTAGGAAAAATAATTGAACGCAGCTAGTGTAACAACCCCACTAGGTTTGACATAGAAAAACACAATAAATTTTTATTTTAATATATACACATATCCTTCCATTATAATTCAAAAAAAGAATATAATTATTGATCTAGTTAAAACACACTATGTATCTTAACTATAAAAAATAACATTTAACAACTACCCATTAGTAATCAATAACATCATATGAAACAAAACATAAGTAAATATAAAAAGTAATTATAGATGCCCAACCACAACTGGTACAAACATGAAATAAATATTATCATTATAGAATAATTAATAATTACATATTATCATAATAATTTCTTAATAATAATAACTACATTATAATTTATAAGATATAAGATACAAAGCTACACAGAGCATTCGTTCACCAAAATCTAGTATCTATGGCAATCTCAAGTGTCATATCTATATAAGTACTATGGTGGTGAGGGAGATCATCATCCAAATGATTTTCCACACCAACCATAGAACATCTCCTACATAAATTACCCTCCCTTCATAGATGAGTAGATAGTGATAGTATATAAATCTAGAGAAACAAGCTAGTAATCGTGTGCTATATGATTTCTAAGAACATACATTATATAATAAATAAATTCATTCTAACATGATATTATACAAACACGTAAATATTACATATAAAATTATAATATATAACTAACATTACTTTGACCAAAGTTTTCAATAGTCATTGATCTGTAGGATTAATCAATTTCATACACACAACTTAATCACATTACCTTCATCTAGCATTGTGATGCTAGTAAGATAGTGAAATCCATCTCACTACTTACTCAGTTTGAATAATGTGATATTTAGTTAACATATGTATAATAAATAGATTCATATAGATTAGTTTATCAATACAAAGCATTAAAATGTGATAAACATAGGAATAATCAAAATGCATATATTTAGTCCATCAAATGTATGAATTAATCTCAACAATATTATTTATCACATAAATAATAATAAAACAATTGTAGATTATACCAACGAGGTATAATATTTATTAAGCTTCATATTCGATTTTCTATAAGCAAACACAATACATTACTTTATATTAGTTGTCATAAAACATGTCAAACATAGAAAAACATCGATGCATGCATTTAGTCCATCAAATGTATGATTGGATATTCAAAATATCATTTATAATAGACATAACAATTACATATTATACCCTCTGGGTATAACATAAATTTAGACTAAAACTTTATAATTCTTATAAATAGTTCTCAAATACAGTCCATGACTTCCACTAATACAATAGTTTGTTTTTCATGAGCACAAATAATCAATTATGAATAGCCTATCTTACAACTTCAAGAATCACATGTTTCATAATCCTAAATAATAATCAAGCAAGAAAGTAAAATTTATACCAATTGGGTATATCCTATGTTTAAATTTCATAATTTATTTTCCATATGTATATTCAAATACACTATATTATATGATAAGAACTATACACATTACCCAATTTCAATAACCAATGATAATTAGAAAGTCATAATTATTACAGACACATAATATTTCATTTTAACAACTGTTATATTTTAAGAGGTTGTATTCCTACAGTTATAGTTTTTCTATCCAACAAAATCCTATAAATAATTATTTATAACATATCTAGGCACACCTCAAAAAAATTTAGCTATATTTAAATTGTAATCTAGATGTAGTGTCCTAGTAACATCCCTATGGCATGTCTATATCCATAGTTTATTAATATACACCGTTTGAATATTGTATTGACTACTCCATATGATTTAATATCTAGACTAAACATAAAAAATACATACATTAGTTGATTAGATCCTTAGCACATATTGTATATAAGTACATCGAAAATTGTGTATAAATGTCACCAATCATTTTATACTTTAACTTAGTGTGTAACTATGAGCTTCAATAGTTAAATGGTTTAGTATAATATGTTTTTCAAGTCCAATTAACCATTATATTTTAGGTACACATATTTTCTACCTTATGTTCAAGCTCATTGTTTCAAGAAGTGGGATAAACACATTTTTCAACTACCACATTATTAGGTGTAAATTTATCTAAGTGCATTGTATTAGAAACCAAAATATTATAGAGTAATAATTAATAACTTAATAATGCTATGTGTATTCTCAACACATACCCAAAATCTAATATTAATTATGGTAAAATAATTGCTTTGTTTTGTATTGAATTCACTATATATGTAATTCATCATGGTTTAGGTACACATTGTATATATTAAATCTAGTTGATCGCATACATTAAATCTAGTCATTGAGTAAAACATGAAAATATACATCATTGT
>JARHVA010010838.1:62500-67500 GCA_037957365.1 Torreya grandis
GGAAGAAGAAGTGTGGCATCTTCTTTATTGTATTTTCTTTTGAATGATTATTAATACAATTGGGTATTGTCTCTCATATACTGTGTTGTTTCATATTTCTAGTTACTTATCATTTTGGTTAAATTTCATGTTTAGTTGCTAATACAAAGGTAATCAAGTGTGTCCTTAGTGGGTAGTAGTAGATCCTGACAATCTCTAGAACTCATCATAGTCCTCCCAAAGATTACTATCCTTAGATTATTGGTCCCACAATACCTTGCACTTTGACATCATCCTATTATGCAAACAAAGTTTGTGAGTGTCAATTACTCTGATTTGTTCTACCATTAAAACTTTGAGTCCAAAGCATGTAAGGAATTCTAAAACAACAACTATAAAGTATCAGCTATATACTTTTTAAGATAGTAAACATGAAATACATTATTAAACATATCTATAGATGATGACAATTAAATCTTATATGCTATAGGATTGACCAATTATAACACCTAAAAGGCTCCCACATATCTCAGTTATAATTTTTTTAACTTCTCAAATTTAATCATCAACTAGAAACACATGAATTCAACATAAAATTGGAAACAAATGGCCATGGATATTTCAACAAATCCTCCTACCCTCTCTACACACCTCTGAAACATAGAGAGTGTTTTTCCCATTCTCGAGAATTTATTTTAGAGAACCTAAAAAGAGCAATATGTATAAGTAAATACCATCACTACTCTGTGTATCCCCTGATAATTATGATATGTCAATAATGCCACTAGTCCACATTACTCTTGACAAGTATGATGATGAATATTAACTAGAAACAATACATTTTTATTGTATAAAAAATTAAAGAATAATCATTCCTTAGTAAACACATGTACAACCATATGACAAAAACTTGACAAGTCTCATTTTCCAAATCCTAGATTTGACAAGCTCCCCTTGTCATATCCACAATCAATATCTACTGAGATAATGTGATACTAAATAGTATCCATTCCCATCCCTTATTACTCACATTCCTAATTTGTTACTTATCCCTTAGGTCTCCATGAACTAATGATCCTAAAAATGTGCACATGGTTCAATGAATCATAAATTGGTTTCAACATATCCTAGAGTGTAATGATATACACTAACTAATTTAATATGTATCAACATCCATCACAATAAAAATCATATAATCACTCCATAATTAGGAATAAATAATGTTAAAATTAACATAACAAATAAAGGTCAAGGATCATATTGTCCTTACAACCCTATAAAGGGAACAAGCAAGACAATGCCGCACTAATTGCTCAATTGGTTACATAAGTTATTATCTTTTCTCAACCCCTTAAACTAATAATATGTTTCACACATTATATTTCACACTCACTCTAGGTGAAAGGTAAAAAAATGTCTCATCCAAACAACATGTTCTAATAAAGATCAGAGTAATACCAATCTAATTAAGGGTAAGTCATAACATAATGATTATAATCAACTTATAAATCTTATTCCATAATAAATATTAATCCAAGATTCAACATTCCACATTGTCAATGTTCACAATTTTAGATAAAGTAGTACTACAAAGTGTTTTTCTAAAGGCCACTAGGGAAAAGTAGTAAACTAACACCTCAAAAACAAATCTCTTAAATAACCTCACATGCTATTAAATAAAAAATGTAATCCAAGTTGCCAAAATCAATACAGACTTACCAAACTTGTAAGATTACTATCTAAACTTGTTTCCATAACTAGAAGGAAAAATACTAAGCACATAGATGCATTGATCCATTTCATTCCTATAATTTTTCTATCAATAAGAAGTAAAAGATACTATCTCACAAAATTTAGGGAATATTGTCTAATAATATTTCAAAAACAAGTTTTTAATTAAAGGAACACCAAATCAACATCATGAAAATATGAATTCACTTAGTGGGATTATAATGATGTCAAAGGAAAGTGAGGGAGTAACAACTCACCTTTATATGTTCTTTTTCAGATCACACCTCTTACAATTCATATAAACATATGGGGTTTCAATCCATACTCAAAAGCCTAACACATAAGAATCCTCAAAAAAGATAACTACACTCCACTACAAGGAAAATACATAATGCACTAGGTGGTGTCAATCCATAATTGGTCTTTTAGGATCCCTTCCCTTGAAATAATGTACATAAGACACAAAACACTATCTAAAATGTACATACTCTTAAATGAAAATCACTCCATGATTTTCAAAAAGTCATAATACAAAACACAAGTGGTAGATGTGACTTGATTACCAAGTAAAGATGTAATCACTCTTGAGGTGTTTGATCTAACTAATCAAAGATATGGTAGGAATCTCTTGCTAATGACTCAAGAACTATTCTCTATTCTCACCTACCCAAACCTCATACACACCCAACCCCATTGAGACACTTGATAAACCAATCCTTTAACAACTCTAAAAGGGTACAAGTACTCGTAAGGGTATACAGTCAATGTACTACATAACATTTCATGGAATCAACCATAAATCCTTGTCACTTCACTTAATTAGTAAAATACCACATGTGCTCTTACATCCTAAAACTTTATTACTTATTTGGATGCTATTCAAGTTCATGATGATGTTATTCCTCTTCAAGGCCATGAAATTACAACTCTAAGACTTAAATTCGATACCTAGTTTCATTTATGGGTGCGATAATCTAATCTAACTTTGCTAATTAATCAATGGTTAATTGGATAGAATCAAATAAAGTTTTATTATCATTGACATTTGAAGGACCCTCTCCACATGCTCAAGCTTTCACCATTCTCCTTTCTAATAAATAGAGGGATATGAAAATGCTAGTGGACTCATTAGGTCCTAGATTTTGAGACATAAATTTTTTATTGTAACAACCCTATTGGGTTTGAATTTAAAAAACATTATAAGTTTTTATTTTAATTAATTAATGTATTCTTTCATTACAATTCACCATGATAATATAATTAATGATCCAGCTAAAATACACTATGTATCTTAACTATAAAATATAACATGTAACAACTACCCATTACTGATCAATAGCATCCTCTAAAACAAAACATAAATGAGTATAGAAATTAATTACATATTCCTAGCCATGGTTGGTATCAACACATAGCTACCACTATCATGGTACAATAAGTAATAATTACATCTCATCATAACAATGTCTCAATAAAAATAAATACAATATAATATACAAGATACAAAGCTTCATGGAGAATGAGTTTCATGAACTCTAATATATATGGAAATCTCAAGTGTCATCTCTAAAATGGTACTATTTTGGGGAGGAAGAGCATCATCCGAGTGAATTTTCACATCAATCACAGACCATTGATCCCCCACACAATCTCCCATCATGGAATGGCCCTCCCTTCATAGATGAGTAGAGAGTTATGGTATAGGAATCTAGAGAAACAGGATAGTACCCATGTTCCCTATGATTTCTAATAATATGTAGTGTACCATAAAAAAATCTATTCTAACATTATATTGCATAAACATATAGATCATACATATAAAATTACAATGTCTAACTAACATTACTTAGGCCAAAGTTTTCAATAGTCATTGATCTCTAGGATTAGTTAATTCCATACACACCACTTGATTAGATTACCTTCATTTGGCATTGTGATGCTAGTAAGCTATTAAAATCCATCTCACTACTTACTCCTTACCGACAATTCAATACTTCGTTAACATATATATAACCAATAGATTCATACATATTACTTCTTAATAACAACCACTAAAATATGCTCCACATAGAAATACCTAAAATGCATACATTTTATCCATCAAATTTATGAATGAATCTACATGATATTTTTTATCTCATAAATAATAATTAAATAAGTGTACATTATACCAACTAGGTATAATATATATTAGGTGACATATTATTTTTATTTAAGCAAACACAATACAATATTTTATACTAGCTATCATAAAACATGAAAAACAAAGAAATAAATAAAATGCATAATTTTTTTTTCAATCAAATGTATGAATAAATCTCCACAATATCATTCATAATAGACATAAGCATTAAATTTTGTACCACCTAGAGAAAACATACATTTAGAGTACAAATTTTTATTTCCCTTGAGTATTTTTTAAATATAATCTATGAAATCTCATAATATGATAGTTTATTTTACATGAGCACAACTACTAAATTGCAAACAACCAATCTTACAATTTCAAGAATTAAATGTCTCATAATCCTAAATAATAAGCAATTAAGCAAGTGTAATTTATGCTAAATAGGTATATCCTATATTTAAACTACATAATCTAATTTATTTAAGTAGATTAAAATAAAATATATTATATGATAAGCACTATACACTCTACTCAATTTTAACATTTAGCATAATTCTCACGAACACATAATCTTTCATTTTAACAATTGTTTTATTTTTATGAGGTTGTATTCTTATAGTTATAGTTTTCCTATCCCTTGAAATCCTATAACTTATTATTTATAATAGATATAGGCACACCTCAAAAAAATCTAGCTAAATTATATTTATAAATCTATCTATATTCAAATTATTTTCTAGGTATAGTGTCCCTATAAAATCCTTATGGTACATTTATATCCATAATTTATTAGTATACAAAGTTTGAATATTGTAATAACTAGTCTATATAATGTTACAACTAGATGAAATATATAATCTAGATATATTATCCCATTGCATCCTTAGCACATACTATTTATAAGTACTCAGACAACTATATATAGATGTCACCAATCATTTTAAACTTCTACTTAGTGTGTAACTATGAGATTCAATATTTCAATGGTTTAGTATAATATGTTATTAATGTCTAGTTAGGTATTCAATTTTCATTACAAATATTTTCTTCCTTATGTTATAGCTCATTATTTCAACAAGTGGCATAAACATATTTTTCAACCACCACATTATTAGGTTTAAATTTATCTAAGTGTATTGTATTAGAAACCATAATGTTATAG
>JARHVA010010838.1:72500-123106 GCA_037957365.1 Torreya grandis
AAAATCTAAAATCTAAAATAATATGTCTATTTTTAGCAGTTGTTATTTATAGTAAGTTTCACATACAAGAACGTGTGGCTCTAATTTTTTTTTGAAATAACCTAAATATAAAAGCTATCCTATGGAACAAAATTAAACTTAAGTTGACTTCTATTTCTAAAAATATATAATTTCTAAAAAGAGAAAATTTAAGAAAAAAACATTAAACATTAATTTTAGACCCTTAGATGATCACGTTTGGCTTCCAAAAAATGTCAAAATCAAATCTAAGAAGATAGAATGGCTTAAGATAGAATATAAAATTTTGATAGGATATTTTTGGTGTGTGAAACATCTCAAATAGATTTACGGGTCAAAATTTATGGCCTCTAGAAGGTTAACCTATTTGTTTTAAATCATTCTCCTCTAGTTGAAAACAACTCACCGCCTACGAGTTGCCCTGATCATACTAATACCATTTTTCCTAGTCAATATTCTTCACTCCCCTTATATAATCTAAGTTTTTTCTTCTTACTGCCATCCTTCCCACTACACCAAATGCCTATTATAATTTCCTTTCCTTGTGTTCATTGTCTTGATATCCCAAACCTGCACTATTTTTTCTTTCTTCTTCTTTGAAACTTACCACTCCTAATTTGCTTCTTCATATTCATCATCTTCACAATATTTTCCATGTAATTCATGTAAATATAAAACATTAAATACTGGAGATATATCAAAATTATGTGGTAAACTTACCTCATAGGCATTATCATTAATTTTCTTCACAATTTTGTATGGTCCAATTTTTGTGTACTTCAACTTATTATATATGATTTTGGAAATCTCTCTTTCTTTAAGTAAACCATTACCAAATCTCATTCTTAAAATACCTTGGATCTTCTTCTAACATCCACTACTGCTTTATATTTCTCATTACTTTCTTGTAACATTTTTCTTACTCCTTTCAACTATTGCATATGCTATACAAATGCTTCTGCATCATCACTAATTTCATCTACAATTGGCAATTATACCAAATCTTATATACCCATAAAATTTATCCCATAAACTTTTTGAAAAGGTCAATTTTTTATTTATCTATTCACTAAACTATTATATATAAACTCATCATGTGTTAAATCCATGTCCCATTACATTGGATTCTTTCACACTATACATCTAAATAATTTTTTGGAGCTCCTATTCACAGCTTCTGTCTATCCATCTATTTGTGGGTGATATGTACTACTAAATTGTAGCTTAGTACCCATCTTCTTACATAAATTTATCCAAAAATGACCTAGAAATTTTGTGTCTCTATATGAAGTAATAATTTCTGGAAAACCATGCAATCTGACAATATCCATGAAAAATAATTCTATAAGTATAGTGGAATCATTGGTTTTCTTACATGTAATTAAATTAACCATATCATAAAATCTATCTACAAAAAAAAAATTGAATCATTACCTCTCTATGTGTTTGAAAATCCCAACATAAAATCCATACTCAAATCTATCCATGGTCTTCTTGCAACCAGTAATAACATGTATAGTCCATTAGCCACCTAACATATTCTACACCTTGAAACATACCTTGCAACATATTTGTTCATTTTTGTCAAAAAATACTTTTCCTCCACCAAATCTATTATCTGCATCTTACCAAAATGTCCATCCAAACCACCAGTACGCAATTCTCTAATTATATTATCTCATAGAGACCCATATAGAATGCATAAATGTTTCCCTTTGAAGAGATAACCTTATTGTGTAAGATACTCATCATGAATAGAATTTTTCCCACCTATTAATGGACTTTTACACTGCTCAACTACCTTGTCAAAATATGGAGTAGTATCATATAATTTTCAATAATTTCAAATTTAACTACTTCACTCACCATAGTAGTTAATAATGCTACCCTCCTACTTAATGCATTAGCTACCTAATTCTATTTTCTTGATTTATGTTTCAACACAAAAGTATTCACCTACAAGAAAGAAACCCACTTTTCATGCTTACTAATCAACTTCTTTTGTGTATTCACATACTAAAAATCCTTATGATCTGTAAATAGGATAAACTCCATAGGTACCAGATAATACCTCCAATGTCTTAATGCTTATACAATTGCATAAAATTCAACATCATAGGTAGAATAATTTTTATTTACCTCATTCAATTTCTGACTAAATATGTTATTGGCTTTCCTTCTTGATTAAACACAACACCAATTCTCACAAATGGAACATCATAATCAACCTCAAACACTTTGTAAGAATTTGGTAATGCTAAAATTTGTCTTTCCATAATCTTCTTAGTCTTGAATTCAATTTTCCACTCATCTCTTTCATGAATTTAAATCTGATAGTAACCACTCCTTAGATCAATATTGATAAAATATTATGCTCCTATAAGCACATCTATCATATCATCTAAATGAGGTATATGAAATCTATATTTTATTAAAATTTTGTTAATTACTCTACTATCCACACACATTCTCCATCATCCATATTTTTTTGGAGTTAGAAATGCTAGTGTTGGAGATGGACCATAGTCTCCCTTACCAACTTCTTCCTTAGCAATTTAGTAACTTATTTATTTAATTTTACATTTTCTATTGGACTCATCCTATAAACTAGTTGATTGGGTAGAGTTGATCTTAGAATCAGATGAATGTGATGTTGAATATCTCTCATCAATGGTAAACCATCTAGTAACTCATCAGGCATAACATCCACATTTTATTTCAACATTCTTGTTGCTTATGTTGGTATTGGAACCATTTTTATTTCTTCATTATTTACTAATAATGCATAACAACAACTTGATACATTCATATCTTGGATAAATTATTTAGTAGAGAGCATGTTTTCTATCTTTTCTTCCTCTTTAAGAGGTAGCAAAATTACCTTTGTACCACCTTTTCAAAAAGTGTATGTGTACTTTTCTCCATCATCAACTACTTTCCTATCAAATTGCTATACTCTCTCTAATAACACATGACATGAATCCATCAGAAAAACATCACATCATACTTCATCATTATAAGTTTTTTCTATAGAAACCTTGATTAAGCACATTTTATCTACTATAACCTCATTCCCTTTATTAAATAATGAAATCCGACAAGGGTTAGGATGTTTTCCACATTATATATTTAGTTTTTCAATGATTTCTTTATAAACCATATTTTCACAACTACCATCATCTATAATTACTTTGTATTCATTTCCACTCAAAGTACATCTTATTCAAAAATATTTGATCACAAACATGCATGACCACCTTATCTATTCTTCACTTGATCTTTCCTTGGAGTGATCATGGTTTTTTTCATCATGAGATCCTCTCCAACATCAGTTGGTACAACTTCAATATTTTGCTCTTGTATTTATCCTCAACTAAATGTACTCTTGGGCGATCTTCTTGCTTCTTTTCTTGATCTTGATAGTGTGGACACTCAAACTCTCTATGTTATTATTATACACATCTATAACAAACATAATATCTATGAATCAAAAACCACCCTCTAGCACCATCATAACCTCATCCTCTCTAAACTTTTCTTTCTTTTTATTGGTATTGAAACCCTTGCCTACTATCATCTTGCCTTTTTGCATCACATGATGATTCACCTTTATTGGCATTAAATCCACCTCTGGTGGTATTAAACACACCTCATCATCTTATTGGCAGGGATATACCTCTTTTTTGACCAATAGATGTCCTTATGAAATTATATTTTGTTTTTATTATACCTTCAAATCTAATGGATAACCCTCCTTCATGTTAACTATTCTATGCATTATTAATTCATCTTGAATAGAAAAATTCAAACCATTGACATACCTTGAAGCCATCTTCTCTTTTTTTTCATCACGTTTCAATCATATGCAAAAAATATAAAATTCAACTCTATGCTCTTGCATACTATGATCTTTTTGCCTCAAATTTTCAAATCTTCTATATAGGGTTTATGCATAATCCAAATAAAGAAATTTATCCCTCAGCTTCTTCTCCATCTTTTTTCATGATTTAATATTCTCTTTATATTTTTTCTATCTCTCTTTCTATAGGTGATCCCACCAAATCATTTCATGACAATTCAATTTTATGCATGCAAACATCACCTTCTTGTCTTCTCTCATAGTATTCCACTCAAAAAACATATCCATGTTATTCATTCAATCTAGCAAATATTCTAGTTTTACAATACCTCCATAATCTATAACATCAACCTTTATTCCTTCATTTCTTCCTTCTAATTCTTGAACCATCCTCTCTTCTATCGATGGTGGCTACTCTTGATGTTTTTCTTCTTGATAAATTATTTCATCATGATTTGTTTCTTCCTCATCACCACCTTGTGTTTTATACTAATTAGTGATAACCTCTACTAATTCTTGAACTTATCTTTGCATATCCTATATAGTTTAGTTCATCTATGAAATACTTCCTTGTTATCTCACCATTCTTTAATCCTCCAAGATTTAAACTTGCTTTGATACCAGATAATGAACCCAAATACTAAAAAGATAAATAAAATTACCAATAGGCCAATATTATGAATAATAACTTGTATTGATTTATATTGAATAATTAAAAACTTGAACCATACTTAAATAAACCCCAACTCAAAATTTAGAGTTAACATGAAAAAATTCTAAACATTTAAAATCTATAAAGAAAATGCTTATTCTTAGTATCTGTTCTTTATATTAAGTTTTGTATGAAAACACGTGTGACTCTAAAAATTTCTTGAAATAACATAAATACTAAAATTATCCTATGAAACAAAATTTAGCTAAAGTTGACTTCCAGTTCTAAAAATATACAATTTAAAAAAATAGAAAATTCTTGAAAAAATCATTAAATGTTAATTTGAGACCCTTATATGATCACATTTGGACTCCAAAAAAATATCTAAATCAAGTTTAGGTAGATATAGCAGCTTAGGGTAGAATTAAACTTTTTGATATGATCATTTTGGCATGTGGAAGATCTCAAATGGAGTTATGGGTCAAAAGTTATGGCCTCTAAAAGGTTGGCCTATTTTTTTGCATCATTTATCAACTACATATACATCCCAATGAGGTATAGCTACTACATCATAAGATTAAAAGTAAAATAATATAAATCTATAAATATTATTGTAAATAACAACACAATTAACAACTATACAAGTATTAAATCATTCATTCCTTAAGAGAGATCATCATTATCCAAATTTAATGAGGGTACCATCAACCTTTGCATGAAAGGGGTAATGTGCCTTAGTATTGATCATCGTTATCTTCTTGGGCTATATTAACAAACAATGATCATGAAGGTAAGATAATATAAAATATCAAATTCAACGTTCAATCATGAGTAGTGAAATTCTACTAAATAGAATAAAGGTAAAGCATTGCATAAGAAGGTGGTATATAAATATATTATAATTATAGGAAAATTTGTATGTATATGGTTTAACATAATTGTGTATTTAGCCTAAAACATATTCTAAGTGGTGCTAGAAAGTTATAATTATTTTTAAGATAATAATCGTAATTACAATGAGCTATTTTCTAGAACATCTTTTATTGTTCAAATCAATAATATATTTAATAAGAAAATATATTTTAGGTGGTAATAAAAAGTTATAATCATTTTTAAGATAATTATCACAACTATAGTTAAATATCTTCTATAGCATCTTAGATTATTCCAATTAAGCACCGACAATGATTTAGGATAGCCTGAAAAGAGAAAGACGATCATGCATATCAATTACAATTATTTAAGAGAGAAAGAGTTCAATATTAGTCATACAAATCACAATTCAATTTTTAATAGTGGTTTATACTAGGTTATGTTATAGAGAAGTCTCATTATTTCATGGAAATATAATATAGAACGTGCACACATCACCAAGTCTATAAAATAATTAAATCAACAATTTCTCATGACAACCCATCAATTAATCCATTGAACCATTTTTTGAGTAATAGAGATCAATTTCCAAATAATTTTTTTACTAAAGGCACAAAGTTTACACAACTTGTTAAGATTAAAGTGCATAAAATTAAATCATGTAGCATAACAAAGGGTTATCCAATACTTTTATGTAGCATAAGAAAGGGTTGTCCTTTTACTAAAGCCTAATACCAGCTTTATAAAAATTAACTCATTAGTACAATCATTCATTTTAGCATGTATATGGACAACTATATCCATAATGAATCAATCCATATATAATTCTTCATGCATATATTTTGATGGTAAGGGAAAATAACTAGTTCTATATTACCATATAACTCTATCCATCCATTTTTAATTATTTGTATATGTTTTGATGGTAGGTGAAAATAACTATATCTATGATTTCCATATATCTCTATCAATAAACTTCACATTAAATCCTTGTCATTAAATCTACATTGGCATGAAGCATGAAATCAGTAAGCAACTTGCATACTATTATCTTGATAAGATGAGTAGTTATGAAAAAATCACTCAAACCTTTAATAACATATGCACATCATTATGAAGTAAAATTATAAATTCTTAATATGTATTTATGTGAACTCGACCATTTCAGCTAGTCATACATAGCATTTTCTATCAACTATGGCACAAAAAGTATGTCAACATATGGAGATGGTTAATAATAGAGATATAATTAGTTATCAATGAAAAAATTGTATTTCAAGTTAAGACTAGTTATCAATACATCTAAAATAATTCAAATGGATATATATTTCATATAAATCAAGATATCCATGTTTCTCATATAAAATTAGTTGTATACATACTTGAAATAGGACCCAATATCTATTCTCTTTAAAATAAAATCAATTGTATTTGTATCTAAAATAGAATAAAGGTGTATGCTTTTCAATTATGTCTATTTGATATAATACCAATTATTCATACATAGGAATGGAACATAAATAATATGCTCTTCAAATCTAAATAAGATGTATATGTATTTATAATAAAGAAAGAAGTTTATGTTTTTTATTATACAACTATTTGTACATGTATTTGAAATAGACCATCTATCTATGCATAGGAACATGTTAAAGTTATATAATTTTCAAAAATAAAACTAGCGATCCATGTACAAAAGTATCTATATATATATATATATATATATATATATATATATATATATATATATATATATATATATTGAAATATACCAAAAATAAAGATGAAACCTTGTATATGTGTGTGTTTTATGAAATAACCAACACTACATTGCATTAAAATAACCAATAATTTATGCTTTTCACAGATGAATCTAGCTATATATATGCTTTAAAATAACCAATTGTACATGAATTATAATAACCAAATATATAAGATTTTCAAAGATGAAACCAACTATATATATACATTAAAAATAGTTGTGTGCACTTTTTATTTTTACCTAAAGAATTAAAGTTTAATTTTTATTTTAAAAATACATAATTTTGGTTACACTAAAGACTAGATAGCATTTTATAAACTTGTTTTGTAACAAGCTCAAAAAAAATATCAAATACACAAATCATATATATATATATATATATATATATATATATATATATATATATATATATATATATATAGATCCTATTAATTACACAAGTTATGTATTTATTTATAAATATATGTATTTTAGAAATAAAACCATCTATATGAAAATGGACTAATATCTACATTTTTCAAAAAATAAACCAAAATAACGATCACTCTAAATCTACAAATCCCATAATGGTATTCCATGGTTTAGGTCTAGCGAAAACAATAAATTATTTAAAATAAATTTATTATAAATACTAAAATATAATTTATATAGTACCTTAGTCTTATTGTACCTTTAAGTTATATACCCACTTGTTATTGAAAGGTTCATATTCACTATCTCTTTGTACTTTATTTCTTATCTATTATTTCAACCACTGTTATTATGATCACTAGGCCTTCTATATTGTAAAGAAGTGTTGAACCTAATTAATATCCTTCACTACATGTTATGGACATGTACCTATTTTTGAGCTCCCTAAACACTTGCATCTCGAATAGATACATGTGTCCACTTTTCTTACAAAGTGTCATATGCCTAATAATCATCCAATTTATAAAATAAACATATGTTAAAGTTTAGCCTAAGTGATTTAATTATTGGTATATATAAAATATCAACCCTCATTCATTGCTT
Organism: Torreya grandis; assembly: GCA_037957365.1. Lineage (NCBI taxonomy): Eukaryota > Viridiplantae > Streptophyta > Pinopsida > Cupressales > Taxaceae > Torreya > Torreya grandis. The sequence continues at coordinate 80,679 of JARHVA010010838.1, forward strand.
ACCTAGAAATCATATACAAATCACAAGGAAATATACCAAGAAACACTCAATCAAACATTCAAGAGAGAAGAACTATCATATTCATCCATGTTTACATACTAGTCATAGGAATAATATTTCCAAAAGTTTGAAACATTCAAATAATATCCCATGAACCATATTTTTTATGTTATAAGATAAGCCACTACATTTCTTTGTATATCACATATTGCATCTTTATGCACACACAAGCTAACACGTAGGGGAGAAATACATATTTTTTAGTCACTCTTTATAGTATCAGTAATGTAAGTAGTTTCCATTGAAATAAGGGTCTTTTGGATAGCTTGACACTAAGTTCCCACTAACCTATTTTTCTCAAAGTCAATCCAAGGGTCAAGAGTTAGTGTTTCATCATTTGATAAAGAATGATAGTCTTTTCACCTGATCTAAAGACATCAAAATAAAAGTGATATAGAACATAGAATTATCTAATTACTTTCATCTAAATCTAGTCATTCTTCCATATAAGACACCTAAAATAGTTTTAGATACTTGCATCGACATAATAGTCTAGATTTGATGCAAGTATTGAAGACCACAAAAATAATATTTACAGAAAATTATGATGGTTCTAGGATCATCTTCTATTCTACTTCTAGCCTGTAACAAATCAGACTTGCATTTGAATAGTAAACAAGCTAAGTATAATTTATTTCCAATTCATTACAATAACAGGCAATAGTTCTACCTAACTATTTTTAAAAATATTAAGTGTATATATTAGGAATATTATCTACATATATTTTTTATTAAGTGACCTACTTATTACATTATTTTAGAAAAATTATGTAAAAACTTAATCTAATCCCCTTACCCTAGATAACCCAAATTATTTAAATTTCACATACAAATAATGATAGATGCAGTCACATCGTAAGTAAAATATTAAATCCAAAAATATGTAAAACTAATATTCAACCATTTTAACAGAGGCTCATAAGAAGGAAACCTAAAATGTGGTGTAGGGTGTTTATAAATACATCTGAAAGGAGAGAATGACATGTCTATATAAGTGAAAATATTGACCTCCAAATGCCTTATTCTTTACTTATACATGGATCCATTATATTCCTTTCTCTTTTCCTTAAGCATCCCTCTAATATTTAGACCTCTCCTTTATACTAATTCTTCCTTGTCAATTTCTTACCTAACATGAAAGGATCCAGTGTTAAGTCCATAATAATCTAGATCATTACAAAATTAAGGTGAAATGGAAATATCAAGCTTAGTTATTTTTTTGAATGAAATTGGAAGAGGTCTATTTTCCCAAATTTAAAAGATGAGAAGGGATGAAAAATTTAATCATGATGAACAAATCTTAATGAGCCAAAATTTTCTATAGAATATTACATCGAAAGTATATTGATATTGTGGATGATACTTTCTATACTTTTATGCCATAACATTGGATATATGGGTCCCATATTTGGAATTTCCTTAGAAAATATAAGCCATTAATTTATAAATCCCCTTTTTGGGAATAAAAATGGCCCAAATATATAAATTTATGGAAGGATACTTGGTCTAGTGTGGGACTCATCTATAATAATTATTCCTTTAGTATTTTAGGATAAAGATTTTCAAATATGTGGGGATATGTAGATTAAAATTTCTATGTCAATTTTTTTGGGAGGTGTTTTAAAATATGGAAAAACCAAATTCTTCCTAGTACCAAACATCATCGTAGTCTTCTAACTTCCTTTAGTAACTTCTTCACCTCACGCCATATCAAGTTATCTCAAGATACTTAAATAATTAAATGGAGTGATGATCCTTTAGGTAATTATTTTATAAAACATGGATATCATAAGTTAATATCGCTTGTCAATCCCCCAAATTATCTAGAGGATGATGGTTAGGTCTCTCAAAAATTCCTAAAGGAAAATGTAAATTATGGCTCACCATGAAGAAAAAAATTATTTTTTGGTACATAAAAGAAATGATTGCATTTTATGGGCCCTAGGAATATGTCCTCATTTATTTTATCTTCTCCATGATAAATTTGTTTTGGTTTTAATTAAAATGAGTAATAACTAGCTACCTATGAGTTTTATTTAAGAGATGATAATTTAAAAGATGAGGGAGGAGAGAAAGTTAGTTATATCTAGGTGATGGACTCATCTTTTATTTTTTAGATTTCATGATCAGAGAGAAAAAATAGTGTCTTTAAGAATTTGTGTCTCTAAAAATATCTCCTATCTCTAAAGATTTAGGCACTTCCTCAAGTGATTTTTAAGGAAGAAGTTATGAATTCTAGAAAGAAGATATTTAGGGATGATCATTTCATTCTATTTAAATTTAAATTATTAAAAAGTTCTTCAACTTTCAGTCTGAAATCAATCAAAGGTTCATGGTTAAATCAAATCCCCTAAGTAATATTTTCATCAATATTAATTTTAATGGGGCATCTAAAGTTATTACATGGATCTTGGTGATTAGAGGCATCTTAGAACATAATTTAAGATTAGTTATTTCATTTTTAATTTTAAAATTCCATGTTATTCAAATAATATATCCAATGTTTATACTTGGTAATATAGGAGCATCATTAAGTCAATATGAATTTTGGTTTAACATGTCAATGTTTGATCTTAAAAGTTCTAAGAGGTCAAGTAGGCTCAATAAGAAGCTGTTTAGGATTTAATTTATATTAAAATTTCTATGTTTAAGTGTGGAAGTTAATTATATGTCCCTTATAAAGTGTAATATTCATTATTCTTGTAGTATTTTGTCTTTAGATCTCTATTTTTAGTTTCCCACCAAAATGGGAATTAAAAAATTTAAATTACTTATCAAATGTTTTGAAGCGTTTTAGTGTGTTTTAAACATTTTAATACATTTATAAAGGGTATTGAGGGTCTATAAATATTATTTAAATGTATTTTAAACTTATAATCAATGTAAATCTATCTTGAATCCACTCTTCAAAAATCTAATGTAGGTTAGTGGCTAAAACAAGCATTTTTTAGATGAGTTTCAAAAGTAGTTGATATATCCTTGGTGGATAAAACAAGAATATACTAAGAATAACAATTTTGAAAAAAAATTATACTTATAATAATGAAAATTTGGGTAAATAAATCATGAAAGAAAATAAATACATGTAGAGAAGTTTTGTTGGTGAAGGTCTCTAAGTCTGTGTATGGTCTCTAATAGTTAGTAGGGTATGTATATTAGTTCTTTTTAAAATAAATAAAGAAAGTGAACTTTTCTGTGAATTTGAATGATATATCATGATAATTCATATTTGAATATATGTTATTGATTTTTTCTTATCTGTTTCATATTTATATGATGATGTTCAATCCATGAAGGTTTGCAGACATGGTATTGTTTAGCATAGTTTGAAGAAAGGAACTTTAATCACATAATTTTGTGATTGTTATGTTTGAAAATTATTTAGAAGAATAGGTGGATTGTGTGAGGGTAAATAAATAAACCATTTATAATATTTGATAATTCCTAGATTGATATGTTTATCCATAATTATTCTTTAGAGTACTATAGATTGTAAAACCCAAGATCAAGGTTTTAGCATAGAAAATTTGCTATAAATTTCAAATTAACCATCCAAAATCCATAAAAAAAATATAGGTATGTTCTAAGGATTTTTTTTAAATTGATAAAAAAGATTTAAATCATTAAATGCCTTTAAATACAATATATTATGATTGATTTTTCATAAACGTACAAGTCCTAAAAACTTTTATAAGGGTGAAAGCGTATGCTTTAAAGGTTATAAAATTATTTTTAGTGTTTTTAGGTATATACAAAGTTTGATACAAAATAAAATCAGAGAATAGGTCTGTAAATAGACCTAGAAACCATGATTGAGAATCTAGAAAAGAACACATAATTTGAAAAAGAATTAGTTAGAGAGCCTAAAACCTCAAAGGATGTAAATAAATATGTGATAAAAAATTTCAATGTGTTTTCAATATATATTTACCTATATAACTCAATTTTTATCATATTGACTAGTTTATAGGTTTAAGTGCAAGGCCTAAAAGATAGAATTTGATGCTTTTGTAACAAAATGATAATGAAGGAATATTAAGAGTTTTAGATTCAAATAAAAATCAGGGAATTTTATAATATTTTTAAACATATAAATAGCCCTATATATGCATAAAAGGACCAATTTAGATGTCAATTCTCAATGAATAAGTTAAAATCCATAGGTCTAGTGACAAAGGCTTGTTTGAAATGATACGAAAGAATAAAGTCTAAGTAGGAAATTTCATTTATTTTGATGTGGATAATATTAAGTAAGAAATAAATATTCTCTCAAAATTTGTGAGAATACACAATAATATTCTTAGAGTTGATCATAGCCAATCAAAAAGGCTAAAAACCCTTTTGGTAGACCTAGAAGACCTAGTGTAAGAGACCTCAAATAGTCTATTTACATAATAATTATATCATTTTTTAACATAATATATTGGGAAGAGTATAAGTTTGTATAATTTTAGGTTTTAGTGAAATAATTTTGAGGTTAATTTGATAAATGATAAGTTAATAAGGTTCAAGTAGTTTAATAACTCATTGAGGCCTAAGAAGGTAAAGAGATGAGCACAATGAATCTCAAGAGAAATAATTTAATGTGGAATAGACATGGAAAAAGTGTAAATAAAATAGGTAAAGGATAAAACCTAGGGTGAGATACAAGTAAGGTGAAAAATACTTTTTATATAAAATGATGAAAGAGAAAGCAATAGTAATGAAGGAAGAGGAAATAAATGAGTCAAAAAAATGATAAAGGATATGAGGCTCATGATGGATAACATGAAAGGGGAGGAAAGCCAATGTGTGTGTGTGTGTGTGTGTGTGTGTGTGTGTGTGTGTGTGTGTGTGTGTGTGTGTGTGTGTGTGTGTGAGAGAGAGAGAGAGAGAGAGAGAGAGAGAGAGAGAGAGAGAGAGAGAGAGAGAGAGAGAGAGAGAGAGAGAGAGAGAGAGAGAGAGAGAGGAGAGAGAGAGAGAGAGAGAGAGAGAGAGAGAGAGAGAGAGAGAGAGAGAGAGAGAGAGAGAGAGAGAGAGAGATTACTAAGATAAAAACAAAATGAGACCACATGTGATCTAGAATATAGATAAATGTTGAAAAAAAAATATGTATAAAAGGAATATCAACTAATATGCCTCATTGAAGTTGTAAGGAATAATGAAATGAAAGAGGTAATTAAGTCTCAATATTTTGATTATAATAGTATGTTTTAATGTATGATTTTAGGTATGTAATTTAGAAAGTGATTTTAGGTATGTATAATAGAAAGTGGTCCTTAGCCAAAAGGATGAGAGAAATGAAGATGGAAAAGAAAAAAAAAAAAGAGAAAGTGTATGACATGAATAAGGTAGAATTGAAACTACATGATGATCATAAATCAATCAAGGATAAAGGACATGAACAAATATCTTCAAGGAATTGCAAGTAGATTTTAGGTTTAGTAATAATGATGAAAGAAGATACACAAGTCTATATAAGAAGAAGAAGTAGTAAAATAATAGATATGTGTAGAAAAAATGATAGGATCATGGATAGAACCATGAAATAGTATATCAATTCAAGTATTGGTGATCAAAAGTCCAAGGGAAGAAAGGTCTGAAACCATATTTGTAGTAGAGAAGAGAAGTATAGTAAGGAGAAACTTCAAAAGACCCAAAACAAAAAGGTACAAGATTTTAGACCAACATCAAGGCTAAAATATCAAGAATACATGGTTGAGAAAACCATTAGTTAGAATATCTCATCACATTAGGAAAAATAAAATAAAAATAATGAATCTAATGATAAACATCCTAGAAGAATGACAAGAGTATCAAAACAATCTTGTAAATTACTTGAAAATGTTATAGGAAAGAAAGAAGATGTGGAGGATTATAAAATACTTGAATAGACCATTGAGTTTTGTACATGTGATTTTATTTGTGCTAAGAAGGTTACTTTTCATGTATGGAGATATAAATCATATAATCACTCGATGACTATGTGGATAAGGAAATAATTAAGGTACATGAGCTGAAGATAAAAGAAGGAAAGGGAGAGAACATTCAGACTCCTCATGAAGAAGAAAATTAGGAAAAAAAGGTGAGTTTGAGAAAGGACCATATCAAGCCAATAATGGGTCAAAGAAATATAAATTCAAAATTGCATTGGATGAGCATTCAAGGCCCATAAAGGTTAATCTATAAAGAAAAAGGTCAAAAGAAGTAAATCCAAGAAATAAAAGATAAAGTGAGTTCATTAATTTGTTGGTAGTCATATTTTATATTTTATTATGGTCTTATTCACTATTTAAAGTCCATTAATATCACATGATAGGAATTTTAAAATCTATATATTAGTATGTGAGCTTACAGGTATATCTTAATAAAGCCATGATAAAGAGATTCAAAATAAAAGGCAAGGGTGATCCCTGAGAACAAGACTTCAAGGGAATATTTTGATAAAAGCGAAATAGAGGTAGCAACACTAGAGCATAAATAAGGTCAATAGACACTAAAGAGTGTGAAAATAATGTATATAAAAGATAAACTACCAATACAACTATTCAAGACAAGGCAAGATCAGATCAAGAACAAAGATCAATAAATAACCAAGACAAAAGAGTGAATTGTAAGAAAAGATATGTAAGTAAAGGAGATTACGAGGGAGAGAAGAATATAATAATTATTGGAAGACAATGACTAATCTCCATTTTAACTATATCCTCAAAATTTCCTCCTTGGTGAGTATGATACAAGAGCATCATTAAGTCAATATGAACTTTAGTCTAATGAGTCAATGTTTAGTCTTAGAAGGACTAAGTGGTCAGGTAGGCTCAATAAGAAGTTGTTTATGATTCAATTTTTATTACATTAGTTATGTTGAAGTATGGTAAGTAATTTTAGGTCCCTTAGGAAGTTTACAAGTTATTAATTTAGCAAGATTGGGTCTTTATAGGTCCATTTCTACTTTCCTACTAAAATGGGAATTCAAAAATTTGAATTGTTTATCAAAGGTTTTGAATGGTTTTAGTGTGTTATAAAGGAATTAATATATTTAAGATGGTATTTTGGTTATAAAAATATTAATTAAATATATTTTAAACTTATAATCATTGCAAATTTATCCTAAATGTACTCTAGAAATATCCAACATAGGCTAGTCGATAAAACAAGCATGTTTTGGATGCATTTCGAAAGTTGTTGAGAGATCCTTGGTGAATAAATGAGAAGTGAAAACTAATAATGATTATGTAATAAATATATATAATTAAAATCATGAAAGGAGGTTTGATAAATAAATAAATAAAATAAATATAAGTAGAGAAGGGTTGTTGGTGAAGGTCTTTAGGTTTGCATATGGTTTTTAACTATTAGATAGGTAAATATATTAGTTCATTTGAAGATAGCTAAATTAAAGTAAATTCGATATGATTTTTAATACTATATCATGATCATGAATATGTTAATATGTGTTGTGGATGATTATATTATCATTTTTCATATTCATATGATGATCTTCAATCCATGAAGGTCTACAGACATGGTATTGTTTATCATATTTTGGAAAAAAGGAAATTTTATGACATAATTTTTTGATTGTTAGGCCTAAAAATTAAGTAGAAGAATAAGATGATTGTTTGAAGGTATTAAATCAACCATTTTATAATCCTTTACATTTCATAACTTGAGAGATTTCAACATAATTAGCCTTGGAATTGCTATGTAAAACCCAATGTCAAGGTTTTAGCATACAAAATATACTAAAACTTTGCAATTATTCATCCAAAATACATAAAATTTTATAGGTATGTTCTTGGTATTTTTTCTTAAGTGATACATGTTTTTAGTCCTTGAATACCTCTTAAGGTGAATATTTTTATTATTGTGTTTCTATAGGCTTGTAAGTCCCATGAAAATATCGTTTTAACTTACTAAAACATACAACAAATTTTCATTTTTAACCTACTGAGTGCCTTGGAAGATTTTATAAGTGTGAAATGGTATTATTAAAATGTTATGAAATTAGGTTTTAGTGTTTTTATATAGCTAGGGTAACTGATAAAAAAGAAAATCAAAGAATAGGTTTGCAAATAGGCATAGAAAACTAATTTGAGAATCTAGAAAATAAAGGCATTATTTCAAAAATAACAAGATAGTGAGTTTGAAAACTTGTAAAGAGGTAAATAATTTTTTGATTGAAGTTTTTAATGTTTTTTAATGATAAAATATGATGTTCTAGTAATAAAATGTGGAGGAAGATGAAAAGTTTGGCCTAGATTCAAATGACAAAGAGAAGATTTTATAATATTTTTAAACATATAGAAATCCCTGTATAGGTATAAGGATACCAATTTTTAGGTCAAGCCCCAGTGAAGAATTTACAATCCATAGGTCTAGATAGAAAGGCTTGTTTGAAATTGTAAGAAATAATCAATTCTAAGGATTAAATCCCAATTTTATTTATGTGGATAACATCAAGTAGATACTAAAACATCTCTCAATAGTCTTGAGAAGAAATAAAAATATATTTATATTTGATTATTGCCATTCAATAAGGCTACAAATCCTATTTATATATGTAGAAGACCTAGTGTAAGAGACCTCAAGAAGTGTACTTACATCAACTTTCCTCAAACATTGAGAATTACCATTGATTTAAATTTTAGAAATTTTAAACATCAAAGGTGATTATTTATTGATGATATGTGTCATAAAATTTTATAGAAAAAAATCATTGGTAGCTCAAATAAATCATTCAAGACATTTTCCCCGAGTCATCTCATTGTTTGATAAAATTCATCTTATAACTAGTAGGAAACCAAACACTTTACTAGATTTCATGGCTAATATTGGGAGTCTTTATCACTATCCACATGATGATTTGGTATTGTGAAGGTCACTCCTTTGGGATAAATATAGGAAACTTATAAATAAACATTTTATTCGCCCTCAATTTTCTAATTTATGTCATGTGTAACTTTAGCATTTTAAATCAAGGTTCACCTACTTACAATGTGACACTTCTACTTTCTATCATGATTTAACCCATTCAAATTGGCATTTCCAAGATGCTTTTTTGGAGTGGAAAGCCTCTTTTCCATTTTGATATGTGGTATCCTTTATCATTTATCATTTTTTATTTCCTCTCATTCTTTCTCTTCATACCATATTTGTATGGTGTCTTGTTCAATTCTATGTCACCTATTCTCTAAGCTATGGCTAGACTAGTTCATGGTCAAAGGAATAATAGTATCAAGGCCATTTATTTTAGTGGTGGTGTTTATTATCTGAAAAAAAATGCATATTTGAGGAAGGCAAAAAGGTTCCTCAAAATCATTTCATTTTCCTATAAGTGATGTTATCATCAAGGAGAATTTTGATTGAATATTTTAATGTGAACATATTTATGCATTATAAATAATATTGTAACTGAGATATTATCTCATGTATATTTTTTCAGGAATAGAGATATTAGGGGAGTTGAGATATTCTAGGAAGTGTGTAAGAGTGTAAGTTATTGAAATTACTTACCTATATTATAAGTGTATGGTTATAGTATAAATCTTTTATATATGTACTTTCAAATTGAATAATATATGTTATTAAGATTGACTTAAATATATTATGCTCTACACATTGACCATTAATGTGGTAAAACCCATCAATGGTATCAGAGTGGGTGTCTGACCTCTTTGAGATTTGTGGCTCCCTCCATACACTTATTTGCACTCCACACAACACTATGGCTATGATATGCAGACCATGAGAAAATGCCATCACTATGTGCATTCAATCTTCTTGTATATCATCATTGGTTTAGCAGTACAAACTATGTGCAATCACATTGGCCTCACCATCCACTTGCATTTTTATTTTCTTTATATTCTCTTCTCCTCTATCTACTATTTTTTCACACCATTGTTTCCATCATCTCCATTAAAAGATTAGAAAATAAGAATATTCAATTATATATATATATATATATATATATATATATATATATATATATATATATATAATATATATATATATATATATATATATATATATATATATATATATATATATATTTGTATACATAGCTATAAAATATTTAACACAGAGATGTACAAGTAGATTGGTGAAACATGATATATAATTTTTGGAATCATTATGCTAAGGTATAGCCTAATGAAATTATGTAGACATTTGAGATTTGACATAGGGGATCAACACATTTGACTCCTCATCAATTGCTCTACATCACGTGCTTGGATCTGCATCACTTGACTTATAATATGTGAACATTAGATCTCCTCCTTTATCAACTCATCCATGATTCCAAAGACTTTATGTGTTTATCTCCTCTATTTGTATCCAATATTATGGGATGTGTATTTGATATGATACAACACTCATCAATCCCCATATGTCATTCTTCTCCTCTCTACCAAACTCCACCTCTTTGCTTGGCATTATCACTATCATCCTCTTTTTGGCTTTTGATCTACCTCACCTCAACCATAGCTATGGTAACACATGTATTTCATCAATCTTAACAATTTGTGGCTCTCCCGTCAATGACTTCACTCTTTCATATAGTTGTTTGCATTCAAAACACTGGTAGTTGTGCACTAGGAAAATCTCCATTCACATCGGCAATGGAAGTTAAAGATAGAAAGTACAGATTGTGATATGCCATGTTTTAGATATTTAATTTCGTTTTAGGTTTATTTATATTTTCTTATATTTAAGTTTGTTTTTATATATAAAATTTTAGATCGATGTGTCTTATTCTAGGTTATGTTTAAGTTTTAATTTATTTTATTGTCTTGTTTTGAAGATTACTGCTTTTATTTCTTTTGTGAAATGATTTGTGTTATATTACGTGGTATTTGTTTAGGTATTATGTATTCAAAATTTAATTTAAGTGTATGATTTTATAATTCCATTATTAGATTTTGTCAGTGTTTATCTATAGTTTTAGATTTGTTTTTATTTTTTTATTTTTAATTATTTTGGTATATGGTATTATATGTATAGTGTTTTATAAAGTTTTAGAGTTTTTATTTTATTATTATTATTTTCACTAGTGTCATTTGTAATGCCTATAGGTTTAGAGTGATCTTTTAGTTGATATTTATTTGAATGTTCATTATTATCTAGAGTCTTGTGTTTTTTTATTATTGTTATTTTTTATAGTATTCTTGTGTATGCATTTTCTATCTATCTAAATTAATCTTCAAAAGATATTTTTCCAATGTATTTGGACACGTTATCGGTTGTATTTGACGTCTCTAAAGTTCACATTAGGGGATGGAATGATATAATATTTTAAGGTGAACATAGTTATGCATTATAAATAATATTGTAAGCTAGATATTATCTCACATAGATTGTTTAGGAAGAGAGATATTTTGGGAGTTGAGAGATTCTAGGAAGTGTTTAAGATAGTAAGTTGTTGAAATAACTTACCTATCTTCTAGGTATATGGTTATAGTAGAAATATTATATATATATGTACTTTTAGAGTGAATAATATATGTTATTGAGATTGACTCAAATATATTGTGCTCTACACATCGACCATTAAGTGTAAACCCCATCAATTTTCAATCCCTTTTAGTTATTTTCTTTAAATTTCATTAAAAAAATGCATATAATATAGCTAGCTGAGTGAGGAGGACATAATATGGAATGCATACCAACTTATCTCTATTCTAAGGCTGGACATTGATACTAAGAATTTGAATCCTAAAACACACTTCTTCAGCTCTAAGTCTATCAAAAATCATAGGAAAAAAACTATAAAGGCCTAATTTTATTCTTTATTTTTTAAAATTATTTATTACTTCAATCACTACAAAATAAAATGTATTTTATCCTACAATTGTTGCAAATCCCTCCTTGTGTTGTTACTTTTATTTATAATGTGACTAGGTCTGATAATTCTCATCCTAGACATGGCTTTTCCCCTGCTCCTAGTCATATTGCTTATGTTTACCACATTAAGTTTTGGTCTCCATGAAAATATTATGATATAGTTGAGTAATGGCATGAAATACTAAATATTTATAACTAACTTGATGTATGGATAAGGAAAGTGGGAATACCACTTATTTGATCCTATAATGAACACTACCTTTAATATGGAAACCTTATTGAATATCCTAAATTAAAAGTGGAAGTGAAAAAAAATGTTATTCTAAATTGCTTACGCTTTCACTATGATTCAATCGAGAAATGCATGAACACAGTGGATTTATGTCTATGTGCCTCTAGTAGTAAAATAAAGTGATTGATTCATCTAACAGACCCGATGAGGGATTTTATTTCAAAAGAACCATCCATTATGTATTTATGGAACGCTCTAGATTAAGGATTTTGATCTTGTTTAATGGTTTGCTCTTTTATTATGGTAGGTAATATGATTTGGCTTTTAGATTCATTTAACTAGTATCATGTTGTCTTTTACGATTATTAAGGAAATTTTGGCTTTTTACGTGTCTCCATTTTACTGTTTGAAGATAGAGCGCCTTAACTAGTAGGAGAGTTCACATTTCTAGTTGATTTATCTATAGGGCCCATGAAATCAATCAAAGTGTAGTGTTCATGGTAGGGATAATGTATATTAAAAACACCTTAAGGAAAAAAAAATGGTTAAGGAAAATAACGTCATTCAAGGCAAAGGATACTTGTTAAGGCACATGATAGAGGTTAAGGAAAATTCAAGGGGTTAATCCAAATATTAGTTGAAAAATAAAATGCTAATATCTATTCAAAGCTTACTTGTTAATTCTGTGCCTTTCCCATATTAAAAATGTATTCAATTTTCATTTTCCTTTACCTTTTTATACATGGGAAAGAGCCAATTCTCCATCCCCTAATTCCATAATCATGAATTTTAGGATCATCTTTGGGGAGGCATTTTACTATACATGTTGGTTAGCTACAATGAATTGTATTTTCAGTATTGTTTAATCCCCAACCCTTGAGCATGATATCAATTTGACAAATAAGAAGGGCATATTATGCTATATTTCATAATACATTTTGGTTTTTTTAATGTTGACTATGTTGTTGATTTCTCAAAGGAATCAATGATTAGTTATGGCATAATCATTCATGGAATGATAGTTTATTGAATAGTTTATGTAATTAATATATGATACATATAATTTAGTGAATGTATATGAATTAAATGCATAATCAATGTTGGATATGATACATATAAATGGATTTGAAAATTATACCTTTGTATTCTACTTTTATACTGTAAAGGATTTTGAATGCATTTAAATTTGGCCCCTGTTACATGTATACAGTAAAGTATAGTTATAACCACTATTAGCATGAGATATGTAATAGATGATAGACACATGTTTAAGAAAATAATAGGTTAATATCCTAAAACAATTCCAGAATAAGCATACCATCAACGGCTCAAGTGGTTAATAATACATTAAATGCCCTGTTACGGGAGATAGAGTATTAGAATGTTAGTTTTGTTTGAAGTAGTAACTTGAATCAAATGAATTCTGAACTCAATTTTTTCTATGTAGCATATCTTAATTAAATATATTATTAAACAAATTATGTGTTTATTTCATTATTATACCATAATTCCTTCAGGTAGTCAACAATACACTCAACATAATACTCCTCAATTCTTCAGTGATAATTTTTCTAATGTGAAGGATGGCCATCTATAAAAATTTATTGTGGGCTTGAAAAACACTCATTATGTTAATTTTTATTGATATATCAATCAATTTAATAATATAAGGGTCATGGAAACCCATTGACTATATTATTTATTGAATGAACCTAATGGCATGCTCATTTCAGAATCATTTTAGTATCTTATTCTATTCTATATTTAAACCTACATCTATGTTTTGTGACTTAGTAATTCCCCTGAATGGTGATATGAATGAATGCTCAAAATGTTTAATTTTGTGTTTCTAATGGAAAGAGTGACATATATAGTGGATAACTTAGTATTATGTTTCTCTCAATGTTATTTTTCTCTTAACATAGTACTTAGTATTAGTCTTTCTTATGAGATTTCAAAACACTCATTGTTTGTTTTTGTTGATAACTCTATCATGTTAATAATATAAGGATCATAAAAACCCATTGACTATATTCATTACTGATTGAACCTGATGGTATGCTTACTTGGGAATGATTTTATGATCTTACCTTGTTCTATCTTTAAATATGCATCTATCTTTTATGACTCATCTCATGCTAATGATGTTATAAATATTCCCTTACATGGTGATATGAATGGATGTTTATAATGTTTGTGTTCCTCTTGATAATGAAAATATTGACATAGGTGGTCAATAACTTACTAATTTATTTCTCTTAATGTAATTATTTTATTAACCTAGTCCCTAGTATTGGTGTTTCTTTTTGTTCATAACTCTAGAAAATTAATAATATCAGGATCATGGAAACCCATTAAATTTTTTAATTATTGATTAATCTTGATGGTATGATTATTTGGTAATAATTTTAATATCTTACAATTTTGTGTAATTAAACATGTATCTATATTTTATGACTTATCTCATGCTGAGGGTGGTTATAACTATTTTCCTAAATGGTGATATTAATGGATGTTTCTAATGATTAATTTTGTGTTTATAATGGAAACAGTGACATAGATGGTGGATAACTTACAATGTTTCTCTGAATGTTATTTTTCTCTTAACCTAGTACTTAGTGTTAATGCTTATCATGGGATTTCAAATCACTTATCGTGTTCCTTCTATCAAGTTAATAATATAAAGATCATAGTAACCCATTGATTGTATTCATGACTACTTAAACCTGATGGTATGCTTATTTTGGAATCATTTTAAGATCTTACCATGTTTTGTCTTTAAACTTTCATCTATTGTTTATGACTCAGTTCATGGTGAAGGTTATTATAACTATTCCCTTAAATGGTGATATGAATGGATGTTTCTAGTGTTTTATTTCATTTTGCTAATGGAAATTGTGAGATACTTTAGTAATAGTTATAATTTGGCAGTTTTCACTTGTAGCCTTATATGCAATATTTTAATGAAATATATGGCAAATATGTACACTGCCATTTTTCTATATACTTGCATTATCTAAGGATAATCCTATGAAAGTGTTGAGGTTAGTATGTGCCAATGTGTTTTCATTAACATCATATGATCATATGAGTCTTGAATATACCTATGTTTACCATTTTATTTTTATTTTTTTACATTGGATTATGAAAAACTTGTATGTATTGTGTATTGTTATTTTCTATGATATGATAAATGAATGTTTTAAATATATTTATAATGTTTATGGTCTGAGGAAATAATTGATAACCTTTAATTTTTATCCAATTATTAATGCTAGCAATATGAATGGTTTATACTATGTATCTCTTCTTCATAGTATTATGACTCTTTATGATCATAATTTAGAGAATATGATTTTTGAAAGCAATTATAAATCAATATGTGACCAAATATATGGTTATTTTGTGTAGGAGATGAGAATCTAGCCACACTTCATAGATAGACAGAGTCACTTGTGCATAAATTCATTGATGTACAGATCAGAGATGTATAGGATGTTGGGAATGTGAAAGAAATGATAACTTGGGGTATAAAAGGTAGTGTTCTTTCTTCATCCAATGGTACTAGCATAGTTTCTCCACTTATATAGTAATAAGAGATTGTTAAGGATCCTCTTTTTTGATTTTTTGAGTCAGAGTTGAATACAAATGATGAAAAAAATACACCATCATTAGAACTATAAATACAACATGTTACCAATGATTCCATATCATATATTAAGATTTTTCCAACATGCAACACTATTATAGAGTTGAGGGGGACTCATGAGGGCATACATGTTAGTTTATGCCAATTTTTTTCTTTATTTATGGTATTGCCATTTTATTTGTTGTGTAAAATATTAGGGTATTTATTGGGGAGGAGGAAGGAGTGAAATAATGTATGTATAAATAATTAATTGATGGCTCTCTTTTTGTAGATATTGCTTATAATTTCAAATTTTAATGAGTATTTTAAATGAATCGAAGTTTCATTATGCTGTTAAAAAAAATAGTGATACTTAAATGTTAAAATTGATATTAGTATGTCTTAATAAATGTGGTTAAGATAATATTGGTTGTAAATATCAATTGATGATAATTATTACATCATCACCATGTGTTACTATTGGTAATCAATTCCTTCATGTGATGTTAATAAGGTTGGGCCTTGTATCAAGGATGCCATCATTTAGTACATAGATCTTGGAAGTATCACTTTGCACATTTTGTATAATCAAAAAATTTGGATTAACTCTATTATTTATGAGACCATTAAGAGTGAAAATAAGATATGATATGATTTAATGGTTTTTATAGATTTTATACGACCATTGATAATAAATTAACAACATTAATACAATATAACATAACTTTTCAAGTAAATCATTGATTCTAAATATTACATGTGCCAATAAATCATCCATAATTGATTTAGCCATTTCAACACACATGGTGTTAGGAAATTTTTAAAATTTCACATTCTTGTGAGCCATGCATAACCATATTCTAAAAATTTCACAAATTAGAATACCTACAAAGTTAACAAATACTTTGAAATGAACCATATATATGTAAAATTGAGAAAATAAGTTGAAATGAACCATTGTAAATGAACACACTAATTATAATCATTATTATCAGATTTGGAATTAAGAAGCATGGATGAAATGGGAGTTTTTATAGGAAAATTCATATAAGGATTGTAAAGTTTGTCCAAATTTTGATCTCTTCCTCGTAATGTTTCTTTTATCTTACATTCTTATATTGGTCTATTTCCAAAATAATATCCCTAACACCTTCCATAGACTCATATACTCTTAGTGATGCAATTTAATCCTCAAGCCACATATGATCATGTAATTTTTATTTACTTACACATTTTAGCTCCTTTTTATCATTTTTCATAGATGATATGGGTGTATTCATTACTTCAATGATTTCCCTCAATTTATCCTCCCTTTATTTACTAACCTTTTCTAATTTCTCCCATACATCAAAATTGGTCTTTAAATGCCTTAGTTAGTTGTCATTATTGAAGGCCCCCATCCAAATGCATTGATTTGTTCAAGATTTTTAGATTAGTCCACAAAATTTCTTTGGGTAGAGAAATTGGGCTTCTTGGAGGATTCACATAATCAAAATCATGGATATTTAGTAAGTATATGACAATAATAGATATATAATCCTATAAATGCATGTCACCTAAAGTCTAATTATTGGGATCATAATTGACACTAAAAATGTCAATCAATTTCCTCTTGAACACTTCATTGATTTAATTACTTTTACCTTTATTTTTGTTCATTAATGAACAAAAAAAATAAATATAATTGAATTACATGTAACTTCATTGGTTCCTCAAAGTGTTTTGTAAAAATGGATAAATAGTAGACCATAATTTACATAATGTGAAGGGTATTATATAGATCAGTAAGATGCAGGGCATTATACAGAGTTTAGTAAGAAGGATGATAGTAAACTATATTATGAACCAATGGTTCATTATTTTATTTCCTTTTTTTATTAATATAAATAATAATATACCATTAAACATAATTTAATAGATATTATATAGACAATTTATATGGAGGGAATTATACATACTATAAGAAGATGGAAAACAATAGACCATTATATAGACTGATGGTTCATTGGATCCTTTATTTTATGTATCAAGATGTAAAATAATAAACCATTATACATAATTCAAAGGGTATTATATAAACAAGTAAAATGAAGTCATTATATAGAATCTAGTAACAGGTGTTCTACAAATAGTGATTATATATACTTAGTCTGTGTATAAAATTACAAATAATTTAAAGGTTGTGAATTTTCACTTACCTCCTAGAAAGTAGATAAATGTCCTTGTAGATTTGATGATTTTTTTTTATAATCTTACATTTTGACTCTATACTAAGAGGAAATTCCAAAGTGTATATTTATATAAGTTGTCTTATGGAGGAAGCAGAGGGCATCTATAATGATCACTTTCTTATTATTATTCTATTTTATAATAATGCATTTTCATGATGACTTGAACACTTATCCTTTGAATATGAATATAAAAATTAATTGTCAAATGACATGAAGAATGAATCCCCATTACATTTCATTATGATCTATACACAAATCTAACTTGTATATATTACATGACATGTATCATAGAACATGTAAAGTGAATAAGGTAAATTAGTTTTTGATATTTTTAAAAAAGACATGTAAACATTATTTGTTTTCTTTGGTATATAGCATGGTTTTATGTTTCATGGAATGATAGTTAAGTTATGATGGGTTTTATAGGACTCTTAGTTGATGAACACATGTATTGTATCACCATAAACTTTATCATTCTCTATATGGATATGAAACATATTGGTATACATGCATAGACATGGGATGTTTTATGTGTTTGTCCTTTTATAGATATAATATTTATTTTAAAAACCATGGGTAGTGTAAAAATATTAAGGTTGTGTGTTTTTAATTTTATCATATTATCCAATACAAATATTATGTAAACTTTTAATATGCCTTGAAAAGGTATATAGTTAAAACCATTTCCATATTCACATAGGAATGTTTCCATTACAATGCATAGTGCATCATACTACTTAAATAAGGTATTCTTACAATTGATTAAAATAAAGTCATAAAATGTAAACCTTCATAACACATGATGTTCCTAATCATCTTTCAAATAATTTATCAAGGTCATGATATATAATTCCTATATTAATCCATATTTGAATACATAATTACTTTTGTGACCCTTATATTCATGTTACAATAATATCAAGGTTTATCTCAAGATTTATAAGATAATGATAAACCTAACTTAAAATATAAATGAATTAATCTTGTATTATTCATATGAAACAAGAATACTAACTAGATCTTCCTAATAGACTAAGAGGGTTTTTATCCCCTTCATATTACACTTAGTGAGGGAGAGATGGGAATTCATTTGCATGTTTTAGTATGTAATTATTTGTGAATATAAGTGAGTGTTTCCTATTTCAATTCCATTCATCCATCAAGGAAATAAATATAAAACATGGTCATTGTTAAAGGTGTGAATGTTTAGCAGGAATAGTATTGTGGAATAGAGTCAAAGTGTATTCAAACCATCATTTCAAGTTGAATGGAGGTGATATGTATAAATTAACATTATGTATATAAAAAAATTATATTCATTACAACTATGATAAATACCTAAATATCATAATGCCACGTTAGGTAATCATATACAAAAAATCCCATAACATGTCATTATCAATGATGTGGGGTGAATTTAAAAAATAATACTATGTTACATAGTATAAATTTTAATTATGGGAAAATACATAATGATGGGCCACATTAATTTGAGTTGGATAATATGATAGCCTTTGATGAATTAAAAACTTGTACATGTTTTGTAGTTGATGAATGCGATTTGAATAGGGTTGTGAAATAGACATAATTTTAAAAAAAAAAATCAACTTGGTTTAAAGAAGATTATCTCAGTGATGTAAAAACTCAGTCAATGAACCCAACACATGACTATGAGAAAGACCCTAATAACCATCATAGAAAGAAAATAAAATGTAATACATAGATGGAACTTATAGTCATCAAACATGTCATCAACCCCCTTGAAATATAATAAATAAAGACCAAATATTATTAATATGTTGCCTTTTTAATGACCTATCTATTTTAAATAATATAACACATGTGAAAACATTTTTTAAGATGATTCTTGAACCTAAATTATAATTCTTTCACTTTTGGGCACACTTCTTTATTAAAGATAAATATCTAAATATAGTTCCCTTATGGGAAAAGTATCATTATAGGATCCAAGATAATATTTTCAACCTCTTTATTATGTCATAACATTTGACATGATGTATCATAAAAACATATTAAATATCCACAAATAGAATAAACCATCAAACAAAACATTTCTCCTCCTATTTTTTCTTTCTTTTATACTGAACCACCGTTGTCCTTATGTTACAAAAAATGAATAAAATTAATTTCATAAATAAAAAATAAAAACCATATTTGTTTTATTCAAGAGTAAGATTTATTGAAAAATTGAGCATAAACAAATACACCTTCTCATTCAATGTCCTCTCCTCTTCACATTCTTATTTATAGCTAAGGCATTTTATTTTCCCTATAAAGTTTCATAAGTCATGTAAGCACAAGATGATAATGTACCGGTGAAGAAATGAATTAATGGAAAACATAAAATGTTTCACTTACTTTCTTAAATTCCCTCCACCTTAGAATCTCTTGCCTCCTTTTATCTTTATTTTCTTTAAAATTATAAATCTTGAGTTATTATTCTATAGTTTCCAACCCAATAGGGCTCAAATCTTTCAAGTAGTAAAAATATTATTTTTTAAAAAAATCAACTTTCCTACATCTATGCCTCTCATATAGTTATTTATGAAAACTCTATTCCCCAAACCTCCATTTTTTTCTCTTAATTAGATGCCTTATTACTTGACGATCTAGAATGGAAGGTAACATGTACATTCCAACACAATGTGAATTAAGATATGGTTTTGACAATAATTTTAACCATCTTCCTATAATACAATACATTGTGGTGAAATATAATAGAATTGGTCCCTGTATAGAAACTCTTGAATAATATTCTAACTATGCTCTTCATACTCAAAGGTAATAAACACAAATAAAAATCTTCAAATTAAAGAAGCATCTCCAATTTCAAATTCATAGGTTATAAAACTAAACTAAAAATATAAAAACATGAGAGAATTAGCCTTATACAGTGCAAATATCATGACATGTCACTATAGAAACCTTGTGGTAGCTAAAATTTGACATCATTTACACCCTCACATGAAAAATCTGAGTCTTTTTATTACTCAGATATGGTATCATGTTTTTATGAAAGTAAAATAAAAATAATAATATCACAATCATGTTTCATATAACATTAAAAAATCATAGTTCCCCATATTTTACATTGTCCTTTGAAAGATTGTTGTGTGTACCTGAAGAAGTTAAAAGCTTAATTGATTCCATTATTTTTCTCTTCTTATGAGGGAGGATAATCTAATACCTATAAATTTAAAAAATCACAAACCCCAGATATTCCCATATACCAGATTACCCTCTCTATGGGAAGAGGTTGTCCATGTGCACAAAAGGAGGTTGCAGAGCATGGCTTCATTCAATTAATTCTTCTAATCTTCCTATGAATGGGATCAATTCATCCATCATATCTACCATTATTGTGCTAAAAAATTAATGAGCTAGTTATAATTGAACAAAAGAATATTAACATTTCAATATATCAAATTAATAAAAACTTACTACCTTCCTTGATTGTTCCATTTTTATTTGATGTTGTTGGAGGAACTTTGGGAAGCTTCTCTTAGGTTAGGCATGTTCATCATGCTCCATAATCACATTAAAAGGCTGAACAATAGGTGAACAGGTTAAAATTTGTAATCATGATTGATCAAAATAATATAACGTTTAAATTGGAATACCATCAATTCATGGTACTAACATTTTCAACTAGGGGGTACTAGGTGTAGGTTCAGTAACACTAACATATTGTATTGGCTATGAACCACAAGGCTTTTTTGTATCTAAGTTAAAATTAAAAATGATAAATGGTTAGTGTTGTGTACAACATATAATCACTTAAATAAGTAAATAAAGCAACCCAAAAGTAAACAATGTTTTCATATTACAAAATCAATGTCATTTAGTTTATCTAATGTGTCTTTAATTATTTGTGTTGGTATCTCTTCAAATAAGTTAGATTATTTTGAAAAGCTATATAATTTCTTTGTTCCTTATTCAGTTGTGCCATTTAACTTTATTAGAGGCAATTTAGTTGTCAACGAGTGAGGTTCTCAAAAGGATGGCACTCCTATTTTGGGTCAGGAACAACCAAGGAATATAATGGTAAGATTACATACACACCATTTCATATAAATTATATTATATCATTGTATACTAATGATAAAACAATTTTTATGATAATAAAGACATACACATAAGTAGAGATCAGTAAACAAAACAACAATTGTTTATATGCATTGTCTATTTATGGAAGGCATATAAGTGCAATGAATTTTTCATATAATGTGAATAATTTATATGCCCAATTTATGTATGATTAAAGTTCACTAAATTATATGTATAATTTAAACATTGAAGGATTTTTAACCCATTATGTGAAGATATTATATTATTATTAATCAATTAAAATCTCTGGTAAAATAAAATATACTTACTTGGAGTTGAATTTTTCTTCTTCCATTATTATACCATGGATATAAAATGAAGGCATGAAAATCCAATGGAGAGGGAGTGTATGAAAAATGAGGACATTCATATCTAATTATTGATAATGTTATTTAATTTTCCTCACACAACCTAGACAATTATAAGGTAAATAATCAACGTATTAGACTTTTTCAATCATTGCATCTAAATAAAAATAAAATATCTAGTATGATAGTCAAATTGATGTCAAAGAAATGGATAAAAATATGTTATAATGGTAACATAGAAAAAATATAAATATCACAGTATTGTCTCCACCACCACCATGGATGCCATTATAAGTTGTGCCAAATGATCCCAAAACATGGAATCAGAGAATGACATAATATATTTAGTTGTCAAAAGAAAAATAATAATATTTATATTGAGATCATCTAAAACTTATAATGCCAAAAAAATACAATGATTTACAATATAGATTATAAAAGTTTAAATTCAATACAATACAATTTTAAAAAATATAATATTGTCCATGGTAACCAGGTATAAATAGGGTTTGATATTCAACAATGTAGATAGTCTAATTCATTATAAATAACCAACTAGTATAGTAAATACCTGTTTTGGGATATTCTTATTAATTTTGTGTGTGCTTAAGGATCTAGGTTACTGGCACATGAGATCATGCATAGGTTGAAAAGGAATAGGTTAATGGAAAATGATAAATATAATAGGGGAAAGGTGGGAATGTAATTAAAGATGTAAGAAGTGGGGCCCATCATTGAATCTATAATAGGAAAATAGAATGTATGAAGAGAAGGGACCCTCAAATTATCCATAGGCACATAGAGGTTATGATGATAGTTAACCTCCATGTGCCTACTAGATATTCCATATATGATCAATGTATTTAACAAGCACATCAAGGTCACACTAATAGTTGATCTCTACATCTCTATTGGATACTCCATCTACCCTTGGAGTATCTGACATACAAATATAGGTTGCATTGATTGTTGACCTATGTGTGCATGTCATATGCTCAGTCTACCATCCTTCTCCATTCACTACATTGGCCCATTATCCCTTTGATAATGGGTATTAAATTTTACATCCTTGATTTTCAGTGTAATTAATTGATACATTCAACATGAGCTTAGAACTGATGATGTAATAAATTAGGCCCATTGAGGAGGGATGAGGAATGACCAATTCAATGAATAAAAAATGATAATTTAAAGTTAATATTTCATTTCCTTCCTCCCTAGCATTTATATTAATCATTCTCATTTTCATGAATAATTATCATTTGTACTAATGGCTAATAGGGTCCTACATAAGTAGAAGATAAAAACTACAATGGAAAATGAGAATTGGTGTAGTCTTTGAATAGGGGAACATTGAATAAGTAAGAAATAAACATTGAATAGATATTAACATATGTTATTAAGTTAGTGTTTCACTTAACCATTGTTGTTTTCTTTAACATGATATTAATAGATGTTAAACTAACTATAAGAAATGTATACTCACTATTTTGGTAATCCCTTCAGACAGAACAATAGAAAATGTGAATGTAATGCATAGTTAAGGTGCTCATGTTTGGCATGGACCTCCACACTGGATGTTGATACCTGGCCCATCAGATCTTACTTATTTATCATTTTTCCCCATTTCATTTTTTATTAACCATTGAAATTACCTATTGGTTTTGCTCTCAATCAAGGATGTAATAAGTGGGTCCTATCAACAGAGTGATAATGGGAAAAAGAAATGGACAAAGGTGAAGTAACCTTAGAGTATCCAATGGTTATGTTGTGTTCATGCTTAAATTTAACCTCCACATCCCCACTATATATTCTTTGTACCCTCAAAGTATACAACAATCATATTGAGGTCACATTGATAATTGACCTATATTTGCCTTCTAGTATGTTATCTACCCTTAGAGTATCTAATAAGCACATAGAGGTCACACTAATAGTTGACCTCTAAATTATTTTTAGATACTTCATCTAACCTTGGAGTACAATAAAGCACATGAAGGTCACACTAATAACTAACCTACACTTTCTTATTGGATATATAGGATACCCTACTCGTATCTTTCCATTTCATTGGCCTATTGACCCTTTGATGATGGAATTCACTTCTTACATCCTCGATTGTAAATGTCACTAGCTAATATGTTCAACATGATCTTAGAATTGAGGATGTAAAAATTGGGTCTCATTGATAAAAGCTTAATGGGATAATAAAAGTGATAATAATTAGAGTATTAAATCATCATTTTCAAATCCCATGCCCATTTATGTAAGATAAGGTTATCAATTGGATAATGGGATAATTAAATACATGGAGCACCAGTAGATAAAAAAGGTATAAGGGATGTGGAAGTCAAATACAAATTTGATATCTCACGCTACATGTATCATATGGTTACACTCATAATGGAATATCTAATAACTAATTCAACCCAAACAATTTATGAGCACTAAAGATTCAACATTGAAAACCATGCTTATAGTTGACCTATATATCCCATTAATTACTTCACATACTGGTGGTCTATCTACCATTTACTAGGGTTCAACTTCATTACCATCTACAAGTACAATGTGTGTATGGCTCATAATGAAATATAATAGGGTTTGATGAAGAATAATATGTGGCATAATATGTTACATTCATATTAAAATGCCAAGTGTTCATGTCCTCATGAAAATGAATTATTATATAATAGAATAATAGTAAGAAAGTGATCATAATATAGATCCATATGATTGCTCAATAATATAACATCTAAACTTCCTATTTTAAGAATTTTCACTTGGTATATAGTCATTGTGTAAGTTTCTTTAGAGATACGATCAAAGTTGGAAGGATGTTTATCCACTTTCTTGGAGGTAAAGTAAAAATCCCAGCCATTACATTTTTTGTAATGGTATATATTAGTTCCCAAAATTGCAATGAATAAATTAAGCCCCTTTTGAGTATAAATGCTTAATTCATTTAACCCACTTCTTATTTTCAAGTGTTCATCAGAGGTTAAGTGTCCTATTAATTTGATCTTTACTAGCCTTTGTTCTATCAAAATCCAAGTTGAGTTTATGTCTAAGCATGTTAAGACCCTTATTCCAATTGCCCTTTCTTAGGCCCTTTGGTTTAAATTCCAATCGATGGGATAAATTTTCATGGGAATGCTTTAAATATACCATAGACTTAGTTTAGATTTTGAACTAAATTTTATTCATGTTTATTAACATGAAGAAACCTTAGTCTAAAATTCATATTTTGTCGCTTTCATTTCTTGTGGCCCTTGGTCATTTTATTTTCTTGGTCTAATTAACACTTGGTCCCTTTAATATGAACTTAGCTTCGAGTCCTATCCTAAAGATCCTATCATATGCAACATAATATTAGGCTAAGATATTGTATTAAGTTATTTATTCACTAAATATTAACTTAATTATTTTCATTGTTAACTTAGATCCTATCACATCTGACCAAGTGAATCGTAATTGAATGGTGCATACCAGCTCAAGGAGAAATGATCTACTAACACATGGTCAAAGATGAAAAGTCAAGAGGACTCAGGACAAGTGTGGAAGTGCTAAATTGTGAGCATGCTCCCATTGATTGATGGTACATGACAAAATATACAGATCCTAATCAATGGTGCATAATAGGTCAAAATTTCAACAAAGCCCTAAGATAAGTGAGAAGGTTAAAAGTGTCACCATCATAGGAACCCTATTAATGGATCCAATGGTGAGTTGGGGTTAGAAAGTCAAATATCCTCTAGAGATATGTGATAAGGACAAGTGTTAAACTCTAGGTGAGTGACCAAGCAAATAAATAGTTTGTACTCAATCATGCATCTAGTAAATCAATAGTGCGAATAAAAGTGGACTTTTCAAAGGGTCCAAGTTAAATGTGGTAGTGACATGTGTCAAAAACATGATAAGATAGATATAAATTAATGGTTCATGTTAATTATGGTTTGAAAAGGATCAATGAAGCATGTTTGATCTATGTAATTATGATTAATAATACGAGAAAATAGTTGGTAATTGAATGGGGCCAAAGATTTAATGAGAAGCTTCCACATGGTGAGATAACATCTAGGCAATTAAAATTGCATAGAGAACCTATGTAGATACCAAGTGGTAGGATCTTGAAGGCCTAAGTCAAGATAAATGGCATGTGATGAAGTCAATACCTAAAGACTTATTAAAGGATAATTAATGCATATTTTATCTAGTTTCAAGATGGCACAAAAATGTGACGCATGTCTACATTGACCTAATTAAGTGGATTAGTCACTTTTGAGCCCCACGAGTGCCTAATTGGACTTGATGTGGTGTGCCACATGTTAATATGTGGCAAACTTTGTCTTAAGAGATAAAACTCATGGATTCTTTATAGATGAATAAGAAATCATAGTACAAAAGAGAATCTATGGGTGATTCTAAAGAATATTTTCTAGATGGACCATGAATCATTTTATACCTTTACCATAACCAGATCATTTCAATTCAATAATCATAGGGTAATAGGATTTCTTTTGTGTGCACCAGAGTAAGGGTAGTTATCCAGGAGATTCTAGTTGTGCAAGCAAGTGGTCAAGGGCCATCTCCAAGTAGTTACACATGAGGACAAAGTTTGTTTAGCCTCTACTATAAACTTTCACCTTCTAGATCATGTAAAAGGGCATGTCTAGTCATGAAATCAAAGGGTTTATTGAAAATATTCATCATTCCTTGTAGAGGCACTTAGAGCAATGATTTTTATTATAGATTTATGAAGATTTTATGCATGGCAAGGAATATTTTCTAGTTGGGAGCATCATGGTGAAATTTGGAGGGCTATTTTGTAGCTTTGAAAATTGCAACCTATAGTCCTATTTTTGAAAGTGGTACAAAATTTATAAATAGGGGGTTTTATCCTTTATTCAAATGTTTGTTGTTATTGTTGTTGGTATGTTTTTTTGTCTATGTCTAGGTTCTACAAAAAAAATTGGGATCAACTATTGTGTGTAGATCGTGTCTCCCTTGTTAAGGTGGTTACATTTGTACAACCATTAACAAGCTCTGAGAGCATGTTTATGTCTCTCTTTTCCAACATGGAGAAATCTCACCATGCTTGTCCCCATGGCAATATTTTAAAAAACTAATCTATGTAAGATTTTATTTCAATTTAATGGAAAATACTTGTGCTTATTTATTGTATATTATTAGTGAAATGCAATGAGATGTTTTACATGTTATGATTACTGGATATCTATCATTGTGATTATGTATCATTATCATCTTAGGCATAAATTTGGGTTATAAAACACATTTTGCATAGCGATTTGGAAATATTTTGTTGAATACATCATTAGGGAACCCTAGATTCATGAATTTAACATGAGAAAATATTTGAGATTCTAGTTTTAGTGTGTGTTATAGGGTTTCAAGGATAATTTAGGCATTTGCATTCTATTGGCACTAATTGATGAAAACATCTCCTTGTAGTTTCTATGGATTGCATTTTAGTTTTCCTACATCTTTGCAATAGGTGATGTCATATATATATATATATATATATATATATATATATATATATATATATATATATATATATATATATATATATATATATATATATATATATATATAATATATATATATATATATATACTATTTATAAAACCACTACCACACCACCCATTTATGTGATTAACTATGTTGTCCTACCTTGTCCTACCCAACATATTATGTTTTAAAGATTAGATTTATAGTCTTCCATCTAGCCCTGTCATTCCAAACTATTTAGAATGAAGGTTATGAGCACTTTCATATCTATCCTTAGTAGATTATCTCTGGCCTATAGCGTTTGCTCATTTTGTGTGACAACCCTTACATTTTAGAGTGAGCAAGTTTGGTTGTTTTTTTATTAGATTTCTGTTCACTTATGCCAATAATCCCCATGGAGGTTGAATTGAAGTATATCTCCATGTGAGCAAACTACCTGATAGGTCTTCTGGCCTTGGTTCAAGTAGAGTCAGAGGTAGTAAAAAGATAACCATTGACTCTATCGATTCTTTTCATTGATTTTCTCCATTTGATGCATTTGAGATGCCAAACCCTCCCTTGGCTATAGTGACATACTAGTGGGTTTTTCATACTTTTTTCCATTTTCTTCAAGTGTGCAAGATTTAGCAATAAAGGTGTATAATTGGGAAGTAAAAATTTGTTGGCACTATTGTTAAGGACTAAATAAAAGTCCTAGTTACTTATTTTGCTAGGGAATCTTATAGATAACTGTAATTATTTGATGTTGTGATGTTCACTGCTATTATTTTCTACATTTGGACTATCTTTTCTATCAACTCCAAATCACTCCACTAGGGGATGTGTTAAGAATTGAAATATATGACAATTTGACTTTTATTGAGTTTATTGCAATGAACTATAAAAATTTACATGTTTGAAGGTGTTTTCTCCCCTTTTAGACATAGTTTTCAATTTTTTTGTGTCTTTGTTTTTTATTTTATCATTAAATTTAGCATCTATCACAATCAATGTTTTAGTTTTTATATTCTAGGGTTTTGATTCTAGTCACGACTCTGATTTTATCATCTTGATTCAATAAAGATCAATGCCTAGTCTGAATATCTTTGTCTTCATTTCAGTTTTGAGTAATTTTTATTATTTAAAAAAATGGAAGGATTGAGATCATCCTTTAAAGGTGACTCATCCAAAAGGCTTATCTTGACTCTAAATTTTCATCAAAGAGGGAGACAAGTGTGGAAAGCTATTGAAAGGAAAAGATATGTAACTAAAAAATATGTAGATCCAAGATTTTGATAATCTTGATTTTTTTGTTGAATTCCACATTGTTGTGGAATTTCACATCTCTTTTTGTCAATATAATACTTATAGTCCTAAATATTATCCAACTCCTTCTCAACTAGCTAAATTCCCTCCTAAGTGTGATCCACCAAGCCCCCCTAATTCACCACATCATATCCCTTTGCCAGTTGTTCTTGAACCTCAAAATTAAACCAATCATGAGGCATAGGGACCCAAATGAGGATTAACATTTTGCATTATACATTCCTATATTAGGGCCTATCAATTTTGATAACATGAAAGGTTATCCTAAAAAAGTCCCAAATTAAATAAGGAAATGCCTTCCAAAATTCCAAGGCAATAATGTAGTGAGTGGTGATCAACACCTAAGGGATTTTAACAATATCATTGAAGAATATGAGGTTAATCATGAGGACATGTACATCAAGTAGTTTATGCATATGCTGGAAGAAGTCATTCATGAGTGGTTCAACTCATTTTCCTATGGCATTGATTTGTGGGAAGAGATGAGGAATGTTTTCAAAATTTAGTATGGTGATAGAGCTAATCCAAGGTTTATTTTGGTTGAGTTTGAGAACATCAATAAAAATCCAAATGAGTGTGTGTAAGACTTAAACATAGAGTTCAATAGTGCTATGATGTGGCTACCCAAGAACATAAGACCTATTCATACAATGTGGTTGATAAAATATTGTGATGTCTTTGATAAGTAGATTGTGTATTACTTTGAGACAAGGCTCCCACGAACTTGTGGTTGTCATTTAACATGACCATCTAAATTGAGAATAACATAAAGGCTATTGGAAATCCTAAAAACAAGTGGGATTATGTAAATTTAGTCAATATAGAAATAATATAGTCAACAAAGACAACCAACCTTGAATAAATGGTTAAGACATTAGCTTTCACTAATAAAGAGATGTCCTACAAACTTGCTAGGACTGAGAAGGGTATCTCTCACATGTTTACTAGTCAAGAGAGGGATCTAAATATAGATCAAGCATAAACGGGGCCTACTGTACATAATCAAGATAATGATAGAAGGAAAATGCATAAACATGATGAAAGAACAAATAGACATTAGAATAAAGGGGCTATGAAAGAACTGCCTAGTTTGTTAAATGCTAAAGTGAATGTGGTAGGTTGTGACATTGATATTGGTTGGTGTGACAAGTGTTTCCTTTCACATCTGTCATGTGATACATCTAAACTGATTGATGAAGATGTGGATGAACTCGAGTCTGCATCATTTGATTATGAGATTATGATGTTTAGTTGTCAAAGTACCTAAAGTAAGATATTTGCCTCCACATAATTGATAATTATTATTACTATTGATTAGTTTTGGAGTGTGGTAAAAAAGGTATGTGTCCCACCATGTGAATTTACTTGTATTCTTAATATGGTAAAAGTATATAAATTTCCCATTAATAATTTTTATTTTTTAAGATAAATGATGATTAAAAAATATGATGGGAGAGTTTTTTCAGTTGAAGATAGGAAACTTATAATTAATGTAGCAGTTGCCTAAGTGAAGGAATATTACATGAGAAGTAGGCAATCAGTTGTTAGTCCTCAAGGCACTACCCCTCTAAATCTAAGGGTAGGGGATGCAAGGAAGCTAAAAAAACTATGATAGTTCCTAATAATTCTAAACTAGTAACCATTTCCTAGTTTACATAGCCTATAGGTTCTCCCACAAAAAATAATGTACTATTGCTATCTAGTATTTCTAAGGGTGTGAATGATGTTAAATAAAATCCACCTTTGAAGGCTACTACTAAGCATGCCAATCTACCCCAACATACTCAACTTCAGATCTTAAGTGATTATATTCTAGCTAAAGGTGGTTTTACCCTTCAAACAAATACTCCTCTTCCTTAGTATAGCATATGTGATATGGCCCTCATTTTTTAGGCAACTAAAAATCACTATGTTACTCATTGAATTATTAAGAATACCTGAGCATAGGAAGAGGGCATTTGAATACTTAGTATTTGGTGAGAAGTCAACTACCAATGAAATTGATTTACCCCATACACCCCAGTAAATTGATGAAGAAT
Organism: Torreya grandis; assembly: GCA_037957365.1. Lineage (NCBI taxonomy): Eukaryota > Viridiplantae > Streptophyta > Pinopsida > Cupressales > Taxaceae > Torreya > Torreya grandis. The sequence goes on from JARHVA010010838.1 coordinate 111,968, forward strand.
CTAAATAGGTTGATTACCCCGCTCCAGAGGTATATATGCGGACTTAATTTGTAGAGAGTGAGTTGAATGTGGATCCATTTTATACAATCCTATTGATCAATGGTCTTATTATCCATATTTTCTCATTTGATTCGAGTGATTATTGTAAGGTAAGGCCCTTAGGTGCCTTAAATGAACTCAAAGTTAATATTCCATTAACCTTCGGTATGTTTTATACCAAGGATTAATATTACATTAACAAGTCAAGGGGTTCATAGTGCAATTGATAGTACATCTAAGTAAGTATTGGAATATGGATGTGGTAGTTGTGGATTGCCCACCTAAGTGGGGGATGTTGTTATCATGTAAATGGGAAACTAGCATTGGTGGAAGTGTACAAATCGACCTTTCCTATACCACTATTCCATTGGAGGTAAGATGGTCAAACTTTATAGAAATCTGAAGATGCTACATGTAATTAAAGATCCAAAACATGCTCAAATTGAAGTATTATAATTAGACATTGGGATTGGGAACTTGTTTGGGAATGTTGACACTAATGAATAACCTACTACTCTTGATGTTGAACACAATAGGGAAGGTTAAGCTTGGAGGGTGTGTTTTGATGGGTCTTGCTCAAATCTCAGAAATGGAGTAGGGGTTGCATTTTATGCCCCTATTGGTATGTGTTTCAAGTTTTCTTTTCAATTATCCTTTAAGTGCGCTAATAATACTACTGAGTATGAGGAACTCTTGCTTGGCTTATGGATTTCATATGAACATGGAATTAAAATCTTGATTACAAAGGGTGATTTCAATCTAGTGGTAAAGCAAGTCCACAATGCTTTCACCATCAAAAATAAAAATTTGAAAAAATATCAGAAAGTTGTCTTGGATTTTTTTAATTGTTTGATGCATTGAATATTTTTTATCATGATAGAATTTTCAACAATGAAAATAACAAACTTTTAGGTCTAGGTGATCAATTTGATATTGTAAATAGAATCCCTCATTATCAGTCTCAAGAGGAGGTACTTTTTGGGCCATCAATCCCAGATAATGTTCATCATTGGTATGTGTTTAGTGATGATGAACAAATTAAGAGGATTCTAAATTGTGAAGTTAGGTTCCATGATTAGATCTAAGAGCTAGATTCTATAGTTTACATTTGTGATGGAAAAGAAACCTTGTTTGGGAAGGACATTATCTAGTTGAAGACAAACACAATCCCAAAGGGATTAGTAAGTTTAGAAGCATGTTTTGATGCATTAGATAGAATAAAGAATCAATACTCATTTATTTTAATGGATGTGATTGAGTTTGATTTGGGTTCTCATGACAATCTAACGAAGGTTTGGTTGGGTACTCAACTAAGTGCAAATGAGAAGCAAGTTTACATGAGAGGCATGTTTACGTGTAGCTACTAAAAGGTACTAGAATTGTTTAGCATTGTCTTATTTTGATTTGAAAGCACATAGGCAAGACTTTCTCTAACATGTCATCCCATTATAACCTAATAGAAAGCCTTTTAGGCAAAATTAGTGACCTATTAATCCCATCTTGTTCCCCAAGATGTGGGATGAATTAAATAAGCTAATCAATGGTGGTATCATTCAATCCATCAGGTATTCATCATGGGTTGAATATTTAATCCCTATGAGAAATAAAAATGGTGACATCCACTTGTGTGTGATTTCCAAAATTTGAATAAAGTTTATTTAAAAGATAATTATCCCCCGTCCAGTATGGACAACTTGTTGCAAAGTGTTAGTCAATTAGAGATGTTGTACATATTAGATGATTTCTTAAGATATAAGTAGGTTATGATGAAGGAATCTGAAAGAATCAAGACCACATTTATAATACCATGGGACACATTTATATATGAGGATGCCTTCTAGGTTAATGAATTCTAGTGAAATGTTTAAGCGAACTATAGATGTTGCTTTTGTAGGGATGATTAAATTTTTTATAGTTGTGTATTAGGATGATATTAATGTGTAACCTAAGATTATGGAAGAATATTTGGAGCATATAGAGAAAGGGTTGATAAGAAGGAGGGAGTTTAACATTTCAATGAATCCAAAGAAATGCCACTTTGGAGTACAAAAGGCCAAGTAGTTGGGACATATAGTGTCCAAGGATGGTGTCATGATTGACCCCAAGAAGGTAGAATCCATTGACAAAGTGCCCATCCCACAATCCAAAACTGAAATTCATTCCTCTGGATAAATTAACTTTTTAAGGAGGTTTGTGTCCAATTTTGCAGAGATCACTATGCCTATAACATTTATGTTGAATAAGGACCATACCAAAAAGTTGGAGGAGAAGTTCATGTAAACATTCAATGATATCAAATAAGTTTTAAACTCTACCCTTGTTTTGGATAGCCCTTATTACACTAAACCATTTTAGATATTCTATTTTGCATCATATAATTATGTTGTTGCTATCTTTTCACAAAAGAATGAAGATGGTTACGTTCAACGTATTTTTTTCTTTACCAAAGTTATACAAGGTGATAAAATAAATTACACCATCATGGAAATAAATCCTTCACTCTCTTGAAGGTTGATTAAGCATTCAAACCTTATACTCTAAGTTCAAATATTGTTTCTTATGTTTCACATACTATGGTGAAGGACATTTTGACTCAAACTAATGTATCAACAAGAGATGTAGATGGGTCAACAAGTTGTAAGATTATACCATCAATATTAAGAAGAAAAATTTAGTGTGAGGTATGGGTCTAGATAAGCTCATGGTTGAGACTAATTTACTATTTGTTAAGGTACATACTTCTATTTTCAATGTTGATGATTCCTTGAGTCATTTTAGCATGTCTCCATGGTATAAAGACATTGTCTATTATTTTGAAAATTGGAATTGTCCCATAACTTGGATAAGATTAAAATAATAAATCTTAATCCTATTTTCCAAAAGTAAATATTTAAATAAAATTGACTTGCATGAAAGAATTTGGATGGGGTTCTCCTAAGATGCATGCTAAAAGAACGAACTGCTGACCTGATTGAAAATTTTCATAGTGGAGTATGTGGTGGCCATTTTGCACCTAAAGTTACAACTCATAAATTTTTTATAGTTGGTTATTAGTGGCCATCAATATTCAAGGATGTTGCTAAAAATTTCATAAAGTACGAGAAGTGTCAGTGCTTTTCTAGGAAGATGAAAGCTTTGGGTTATCCTCCCTTATAGCATGTGAAAATTGAAGGCCCATTTAGATAAAGGGGAATGGATTTTAGTGGAGAACTTTTTATTTCATTTAGTGATTAACATAGATGGATAGTAGTTTCAAATGACTACTTCAAAAAATGGGTTGAGTTGGTCCTTACAAAGAAGGGTACACAGTAGGTGGTTATGGATTTTTTTCTAAATTAGATTATTTGTAGATTTGGCATGCTTATAAAGATTAATGCTAATAATTCCGTTAGTTTCCAAGCTAAACCTTTAGTGGAATTATGAAAATAGTATGGGATTGAATTGACCTATGCTTCTAATTACAACCCTCAAGAAAATAGGCAAGAAAAATCAAGTAAAAATAACCTGCTCAAAATTATTAGATGAACATTGAAAGGAAATAAGAAGTGTGGTGAATAGTTAAAGTTTAATTTCTTAAATAATATAATAATGCCCAAGAGAGTTATAAGGAAAAACCCTTTTGAGCTCATCTACAGATCTCAAGTAGTTTTGTCTATGAATTTGTAGTTGCCAACTTATCAGAGCATGCAAGACCTATAAGATGATGAGAAAATCAACTACTATGAAATTAGGATGAACCACATTGTTGAGCTTGATGAAATTTGAAACGAATCTCATGAAAGACACCTCAAGTTCAACGAAAAGCTAAAAAGGATATTTGATACAAAAGGTCACCCTAAGAACCTTAAAAGTAGGTGGTCTAGTTATACTTTAGGACAATAAGCATGAGGGAAAGGAAAACATGGAAATTTTGGTGCCTTGTGGATGGGTCCCTATTCCATCGAGTGTCAGATTAGGGAACAGACATTTTTATTGAGAGATTTAGATGGTGAAATATTGGATCTACCAGTCGATGGTAGACATCTTAAACTCTTCCTTGATTAAATTCATAACCAATATACATAATTATATAGTGTATAGTCTTTTTATTTTTCTACATTATCATCCTTTTAATTTGGGCCTTACTTGTGTAGTTTTCTTTATGTTTTTGTCATGTGTTTGCTTTCAAATCCTCCTAAACTATTTTTGTCAGGATACCATGTTTTGGTGAGCTTCCATGGGTGTTTGCTATTAATTGACTAAGTATTGACTCCATAACCTAATGCATTGGCACCTGCTCTTACATTTTAGGGTTATTTGCAAACCCACAAGGGGTTTACATCCCTAGATTAAAACCAATGTTAGTTTCCAAAATTGGATTGAAGCAATTGAGCCCTTTCTAAGTACAAATACCTAATTTGTTTAGCCCACTTCTTATTTTTAAATGTTCATCAGAGGTTAAGTGTCCTATCAATTTTTTTTTTATAGCCTTTAGTATATTAAAATCTAAGTTTAATTCATTTCTAAGAACTTAAGACCCTTTTTCCAATTGCCTTAGTTTAGGCATTTTGATTTAAATTCAAATTGGTAAGAGCAATTTATGTGGGAATGCTTTAAATATGTCATGGACTTAGTTTTAATGTTATACTATGGTTTAGTCATGTTTATTAACATGACCAAACCTTAGTCTAAAATTCATATTTTGTTCCTTTCATTTCCTATGGCCATTGGTCATTTTATCTATTTGGTCTAATTAACATTTTGTCCCTTTGCTATGAACTTAGCTTCGAGTCTTATTCTAAATATCTTATAATATGAAATAAAACCTTAGGCTAAGAATTTATATTAAGTTATTTATTCCTTAAGATTTAATTTAATTAATTTCATTGTTAACTTGGAGTGAATCATGTCTGACCTAACAAATCTTAATTGAATGATGCTTTTTATCTCAGGGTGAAATTATTTGATGATGTGTGATCAAAGTTGAAATGTCAAAAGGACTTGGGACAAGTATGAATGTGTCAAGTGTTAAGCTCATGAGGTAATATTAAAAGTTTGAGCTTGTTCTTATCAATCCAAAATACACAACAAACCATAAAAATCTTGAGTGATGGTACACAATAGGTCAAGATTTCAACAAAGCCCTAGGATGAGTGAGAAGGTGACAAGTGTAACCATTGTAGGAACCTTGATAATAGATATAATGATAAGTGGGGGTTATCAAGTCAAATATCCTCTAGAGAGATGTGAGAAGGACAAGTTTCAAAATCTTGATGAGTGACCAAGAGAATCAATGATTTGCATTCTATTATGCATCTAAAAAATTGATAGTGCGAGTGAGAGAATTTTTTTTGAAGGGTCCAGGTCAAACATGGTAGTGACATGCATTACAACCATGATGAGATAGATATAAATTAATGCTATACATTAATACTAGGTTCAAAAGGATCAACGAAGCATATTTCATATGTATAATTAAGATCAATGGTGCAAGAAAATAGCTGACAATTCAATGGGGCCAAAGATTTAACGACAGGCTTCCACATGGTGGGATAGCATACAAGAAATTGAAAAAGCATAGAGAACCTATGGAGTTAGCAAGTGGTAGGATCTTAGACTCCCAAGTAAAGATCAATAACTTATGATGATGTTAATTCGCAAAGACATCTTAAAAGATCATCAATGCATATTTGATCTAGTTTTAAGATGGCATGAGAATGTGACATGTGTCTAGATTAAGATAATTAAGTGCCTTATTCACTTTTGAGCCCCATGAGTGTCTAGTTAGACCTAATGTGGAGTGTCACATGTTAATATGTGGAAAATTTTGGCTTAGGAGCTAAAATTGATGGGTTATTCATAAATGAGAAACAAATCACAACATATAAGAGAGTCTATAGGCCATTCCAAAGCATATTTTTTGAATGGATAATCGATAATTTTTTTCCTTTACCACAACTAGAGAATTCCATTACAATCATCAAAAGGTAATGTGTTATTTTTGGTGTGCACAAGAGGAAAGGTAATTATCTAGGAGGTTCCATCTATGCAAGCAAGTGGTCAAGGGAATCTTGAGGTTGTTACACATGAGGAAAAAGTTTGTTCAGCCTCCACCATAAAAGTTCACCTTCCAAATCATGTAAGAGGGTATTTTTAGTCATGAAATCAAAGGGTTTGTGGCAAATGTTGATCACTCCTTGTAGAGGTAGTTAGATCAATGATATTTATTTTAAATGGATGAACATTTCAGGCATGGCAAATAATATTTTCTAGATGGGAGCATCTTGGCAAAATTTGGAGGGTTGTTTTATAGCTTAACAACTTGTAACCCATGATCATAGATTTTAAAGCGGTACAAAATATATAAATAGGGGGTTTTGTACTCTATTCATAGGTTGGTTATTTTTGTTGGTCTTTATTTTTCTCTAAGTCTAGGTTCTACAAAAAAAAAGGCGTCAATTATTATGTGTAGATCTTGCCTCCTTTATTAAGGTGGTTGCATGTGTATAGCCATTAGAAAGATTTGAGATCATGTTTATGTCTCCCTTGTCAAAAATGGATAAATTACATCATACCTGTCCTCATGGTAGCATTTTAAAAAATTGATGTATGTGACATATTCTTTCAAGTTAATGGAAAATACATTTGGGTGTTTACATTATCCTAATAATGAAATGCAATGAGATGTCTTACATGTTATGTGGATTGGATATCTAGATTTATGCTTATATATGGTTGTCATCTTAGGCATAAATATAGGTTATAAACCCATTTTTCCATAGAGATTTAGAAATATTTTATTAAATACCTCATTAGAGAACCCTAGGTTCATGAATTTGGTAGGAGACAGTATTTGACATTCCAGTTTTGGTGTGTGTGTTCTAGGGTTTTAGGGATGATTTGAGCATTTTAATTTTGTTTACCTTAAAGGATGCAAAGTTATCCTTATAATTTCCATGGCTTGAATTTTATTTTTTGTACATCTTTGCAGTAGGTGATGTCATATATATTGAATGAAACCCTATTATTTGAAAAACTAGCAACACACCACCCTTTTCTAAGATTAACTAAGTTATCCTACGTTATCCTACCCTAAAAATTAGACAGAATTATCCCATATCATAAGTGTTATTTTATTATAAATGTAGAATATCTTGCTTATATAACATGCATTTACATCTTGTGTTTTAAATATTAGCATTACAGTCTTCCATTTAACCATGTCATTGAAAATTATTTATAATGAAAGTTGCAAGCAATTTTAGATCTCAATTTAGTATCTTGTGTTTAGCCTAGAGCATTCGTTCATTCTGTGTGACAACCCTTCCCAGGTGGAGTGAGAAATTGTGATTGTGTTTTCGTGAGGTTTGTGTTCCCTTATACTAATAATCCCTATGAAGGTTGAAATTTATAATCTTTTCATGTGAGAAAGCTACCACATAGGTCCTCTCAACTTGCTTCAGACAGAACCAAAAGTAGTAGGGGGCTAACCATACCCTCTATCAATGCCTCTAAGTTATTTTCACCATTCAGTTCATTTTAGATACCAAACCCTCCCATGGCTATAATGACATACTAGTGGGTTTTTCATCCTTGTTTTCCATTTTCTTCAAGTGTGCAAGATAGAGAGATAGAGTTGTATAATTGGGAACCAATTATATACATAGATAAATTATTCTCATTTAAAAAAAAGACTTTATATATATCTTCATTGTCTATGTAATAACCTTTACATTCTTTATAAAAATCTTAGATATGATACATATAAAGGAATTCAAACTCTATACCTTTGTACTCTATCTTTATACTATAAAGGAATTTTAATGTTTGGAATTTTGACCCCTTATCTATTAATATTATTTTTCCATCTTGCTACACTGATGAATGAAAGTAATAGACCATCAGTTTGTATAATGGTCTATTGTTGGTATATTGACACTATTGTCCATATTATTACATAAAGGAAATAAGTAAGGAACCATTAGTCTATATAATAGTCTATTGTTTGTCTATTGACACTATTATCCATCTTGTTACATAAAGGAAGGGAAATAATAAACCATTAGTCTGCATAATGGTCTATTATTATTTGTTACCAAAACTAATTATTATTTACTACATTGGAGATACTACTCTTCATCTAAAAACAAAAAAATCAATACATTTATATAAAGGAGAGGAACTAACAGGACAAACAAAGGGTATTATATGATAGACCTTTATACAGAAAATGAAGGGTATTATACAACCAAGCAAGATGTAGGGCATTATACAGATTGTAATAAGATGGAAAATAGTAGACCATTATAAAGACTATTGGTTAATATCAAATAACTTTATACAATACATATATGTTGTGAATAATCATATGCAACAAAGGAAAACATTTAGAAAAAAATAAGCATTATTAATATTCATATAATCATCTCATGTTCACTATATTTAATCAGTTTCCTATTAGGATTTAATAATATTATTACTTATTATATAGGTTTAAATATATTAAACTTGTTATAAGCATATTAGTTATTTGTTATTATAAAAAAAATATTCTCGTAAGTTTGTTATTACCCATGTATATTATTGGGTAAGTTGTTATTTATCCTCCTTATTTTCTAAGAGGTTATTGTGCTACTTCTATGTATATATAATAGCCTTTGTATTGTTTTCATAAATATAAAAATATAATATTAGTTATATATTTTATTTATTTCTATTTATATTCAATTTTTCATGATTTAATCGGCTCTCCAATTTACCAATAATCTGGTATTAGAGCCTCATCAATCTCTATAATGAAATAATAAGAGATTTTAAGGGAAATTAATTCAAGCCCTCACCCCTAAGAATGTTAGTACTTTATGAAAATTTCTAATAGTAGATAATCAAAGTTAGTACATATTAATATACTTAGATTCTTGTATCATAGTTGCATGGTAGAGTTATTAAGGTAGTTTTTTGGTTTGTTAAATTTCCATAGTATTTATTCTTCACTTATTGTATAAGCTTAGGTAACAAGTATAGGTCTGTGGGTTGGCTCTACAATATATGTTCCAATAAACAAATAGTATTTTTCTATTCTTGCATACCTTTTAATATCTATAGACCCATATATATGTTTCACCTTTCTTTGTCTTCAATAGGTCATGTGATTACATATGTCTCATATCCTATTCAAATTCAAGATCATTGACTGTTATTATTCTCCATTTATAAAGCAAACAAAATTCAACAAGAACTTTACTAGTAATCTCTAAAAATATATGTCAAGAACTCACATCGAATACTTCACCACTCTTCAACACCTACACGATAGTGCCATGAGTTTGTTCAAATACATAAAGGTGTTGTATGGACCTGCTCAAAGGTTTATTTCACAAGGATCATTGCATTGGTAATCTAATCATGAGAAACTATCATTAAGAATCACATGATCTAATGGTGAGCTGGTGGATTAATATAATTCTTAATTCACATGGCTTAAACATGTAGTTCAAATACCAATTCTCTCACCATGCATGCCTACCAATCCTCTCACCATGCATGCCTACCAATCCTCTCACCATGCACTATGTGTCAAACTCAACATGCTTTGTTTGTTTAGATTATATGTTAAGTTAAGTCAAAGTATTTATAAAATATAGGTTCTTAAGTCATTTTATTTATTTTAATCTTAAATTATTTTTATATAGGTTACATTTTAAGAGATTAAAAGTTATTTTTTGATAAGTTATATTTTATTGTCTATTTATTTTACATGATATCATCAAATAAATTTAATGTCATTATAAAATTTTCAAAAATTCAAATGAGTCGATAATTGAGTTATTTTTTCAAGAATATTATTTTTACGTCAAAGTATAGATTCAAAATATTTTTGGTCATCATTGTCAAAAATTATAAAAATAAAAAAATTGTCTTACAAATGCATTTTCAATTGTACACGACATCAAAATTTTGAGAGGAGTCTCTCCTCAACCAAAATTCATCCGCATATCATATTATGTAAGTAGTAGGCACTGAAGGCTAGAGGATACATAGATGTTAGAGGAGAATTGGCATCCTCTTATGAGTCTCCTATGATGGGGTTGCATCATTGCTATGGTGACATTTTGTATAGTGTTCTTTTTTTCTTTTCTATGTGGTGTGTGTTATGCCAAATCAATTATGCTAAGGATGATCACTAGTTTTTATGTTAAATATATACACTATGCGAGATTGAGTGGCAATGATCATGTATAGAGGCTACATGAATGTAATTTTCAATAAAAATACTTACCATTATTTTCTAGGTTAGTAGCTCATGATGAATAACATTATGGGGAGAAAAAGCACTAAAGTAGCACTTGGTTCTTGGAAAAGTGTTTGTGACAATCTAAGAAACCATCAAAGTGGTTGAGATCTCCTGCTACTTCCATTTTTGTGGTTAATCTGAATATAGAACCATATGGGTTTGTACTAATCTAAGAAACCATCGAAGCTGTTATTAGAGAGATGTACTCCCATCACTTTTAGGTTTATTGTAATCTTACAAGGAAAATATAAGGTGACACCAAGATAATGAAGCCACAAAGATGGCATGCCACCTTAGAATGTGAGTAAGCTACACAAAGAGTGTGAAATAATATTATCGTGTTTGAATTAAGGGGTTGTTAGGAATTAATAATGTTAAGGGGCTGAATGTTAGGATTTAATAATATTATTAATTAGTATATAGGTTTAAATATTTTAAATCTATTATAAGCATATTAGTTATTTATTATTATCAAGAAATATATTCATATAAGATTCTTTATTACCCATGTATATTATTGGGTAAGTTGTTATTTGTACTCCCTATTTTTTAGGAAGTTGTGCTACCTACATGGCTATATAATAGCTTTTATATTATTCTCTTAAATATGAAAATATAATATTATTTCTATGTTTTATTTATTTCTCTATGTATTCCATTTTTCATGATTTAATGGACTCTCCAATTTTCCAACATTTCTATGATACTTATATTTTTAACTTGATAGAGTTATGAACAAAAATAAACACAATAGGGGTTTTGAAATCCCACATGAAAGACTTATATTGGGTAATAAGTTAAGAGAAACATAACATTGAGAGAAACAT